>CAUYRH010076642.1:0-27230 GCA_963574655.1 Perodicticus potto | reverse complement strand
TGGGCGCCTCTAGTCCCAGCTACTTGGGAGGCGGAGGCAGGAGACTCGCTTGAGCCCAGGAATTGGAGGTTGCTGTGAGCTGTGATGCCACTGCACTCCATCCAGGGTGACAGCTTGAGGCTCTGTCTCAAAAAAAAAAGACACGGTTGGCTGAAAATAGAACAAGGACTAGAATCCAACATCTGGTCACTCAGGTGTCACCCAACAGCTAGTAGGTCTTGTTTGTATTACAATATTCAAGGGTGAAAGAGCTGGAAAGAATCTTAAGTGACATCAGACATGTGCAAAGCCCTTAGCACAGTACCTGGTATACAATAAGTGCTCAACCAGCATCGGCTGCTATTATTGTGATTGTTAGTATTGCTATTACTCTTATGTTAATGACAGTTAGTAGTTTCAGGCAAGGTGCAAAGCACTTTGCATGCTTTTTCTCATTAGTCCTCCCAGCAACCCTGAAAGGAAGATTCTATCATTATCTCCTTTTTATTCATAATCGTGATTATTATCTTGGGCCATGACAAAAGAGGAATGGTCAAGAAGATTGGAATCCAAGCTGATGGAAATATCCCTGGGGCTGTTGGAGCTTAGTCTGGGTGAAGCCACAGCAAAAAGCAGTTTTCCCAAGTGACAGCCACTCAGAGATGTAATGATTTCCCTTTGGGTACCCCCTAACTACCCTCCTAACGCAATTATTCCTACCCAGGAATTCAAGGGGGCAGGGGAGATTAATTAGCCTTGCTCAGTGCTCAGATGTGCCAAGTAACCTGAGTAGGATACTCAGTGGAATTATAAATAAATGATGGCTTGTATTATGGAGTCCAAGAGAAAAAAGATCTGACTTCAAATGAACACGTCTCTTGCCAGCACCTTTTAAAGGGGATAGCACTTGTATTTAATACACGGACAAATTGGGTTGACTTGACCTCACTTAGCCTTGAACAAAAATCTCAATGCCTCTCAGTAGGATGTGTTCCCTGAAGGCCAAAGCAGAAGATATTTTGAGAACACTGGCCCCAGAGTCAGGTGACCTGGTGTTGGTACTTAGTTGTCCACTCACTGGTTGACCACTGGGATACTACTCCCTTTGGTGAACTTTTTAGTTACCCCATCTCATTAAATGAGATAGTCCCCAATTAGATCTTAAATACAACTATCTATCTCTAGTTATATTTGAGATCTAATTGGGGACTATCCCATAATTCTGTATAGAATATTCAGAGTTTTATTATCTTTTTGCCCTCTTTCTTGTATGTTCTTCTCAAAGAGATGATAAACTTTTGGTCGATGGAGAGAGGATTGTATCAGTTGAGCTCTTTTGGATATAGATGACAGAAGGACAACTCAATCCGGCTTATATAAAAGGGGTTTTACTAGTGCACATAACTGCGAAATCTGATGGCGTTGCCATCAGGCATGGCTGGATCCAGGAGTTCTAATGAGATTGTCAGGATTCAGTATCTCAGTCCCTGGGCTGTACTTCCCCCTCTAATGGATTTATTTCCAGGTAGTCTGTCCTCTTATGATGGTAGAAAATTATCAGACATGAAGACATATGCCTTCAAATGACTTACAGTCTTTTCATCTAGAAAATGAGAATTCTAAATCAGGCACTGTGCAGAGCCCGGGGAGAGGAAATGCAAGACAGTCTTTTTGGACTTTCTTGGTCTTGGCATGTAAGAACCACAGATTCAAATTAATACCAGGGTGGGGCAGGTAACATAAATAAGAAAAATGCCTTAAGGGAAAAGGAGAAGTGGAAACTAGCAAACCAGAGAGCATGTCCTGCCTTGAAGGGGGTTCTGTGACTCAAGGGCAGCCACTACTCTATGCCAGCCGTAATTTCCATGCCATGCAAATGTGTGGATCCAGTGTTAATCAGATCCTCCAATTTTCTGAGAGAACCCAGAAACCCATATTTTTATGTGAAATGATGTTTAAAAGTTGACTTAAAAAAACACTCTAATAGCCAAACACCACAAGTCTGCAGACCACCAGCTTATGACCTTTGCTGCTTGGTATAAGGGATTGCCCATTGGAACACTGTTTACATACTATCCATTTCTTTTTAAAAAGGTATTTACAAATATCTGTTAGCCAATGTTAAAATTGTAAATGATCTCAGGGCTCTCCTCACCAAAGGCTTGGAGTGGGCGGGAGAATAAGAGATCTTTGTCAATTTTATTCTGAATATCTTGTTCCCACCAGTAGGACTAAATACCTCTGGAGTCCAGTATGTGTCTCATTCATAAGTTTTTATATGCCCTCATATAAGTGGGTTTATTTATTGAACAGTTATTTTGTACCAGGGATTGTGCTGGCACTAGAGAAAGTGTAGCAGACACTACTGTCTACCCAATGTCCACTTTCACTTCTTCCTCATTAAAGGAACTTCAATCTTGTAAAGGCTGTAATAAATCCAGTCCTATGAGGTGAATCCTGTTCCCGTTGCTAGTGATTGGCTTAGGGGTGACTGTGTGACCCAGTTCTGGCCAGTGAGAGGGTAGTGGGAAGAGGGATTATGAAAGAGAGAGAGAGAAGTTATTTAGTTATTTTTGGCCATCAGGGTCACTTCCTTTCTGCTTTTGAATATAGTTTTATAAAGATTTGTTGATGCCTGGTGTGATAGCAGCCATTTTGTGACCATGAGGTAACAAATGGGAGAACAAAGACCCCATATATTGAGAAAGGCAGAGCAAAAGGGTGGAAGAAACCTGGGTCCTTAATAACATATTGAGCCACTGAATCAACTCTCATACCACCCTCCTCCTAATTTTTTATCTGAAATAAGTCTCTATTCTTTAAGTTTCTATTAGTTAAGTATTCTATTACTTTAATTGAGCAGGAAAGACCACCTCCTGTCCTGAGGTTACCTATAGTGTCTACTAGATAAAGAGAGCTAGTGATGATTAAGTGCCTTCTATAAATTCTTCACAGTAACCCTATAAAGTAGGTATTCTCTTTATTACCATGCCCATTTTACAGATAAGAAAACTGAGGCCCAGAGAGGTTAGGACACTTGTCCAAGGTCACTCTGCAAGAAAGCAATGGTACCACTCTGACTCCAGAACCCTCTCTCTGAGCCACAAGTTCATGCTACCGTCCTGAGTAATTTTGCACTGAATCCTTGTTGAGTAAATGAATGGACGAGTAGGAGCAAGAAGACTGCTGAAAGGTGACAGAGCTGTTCCCAACATGTGCACTCCCAAGATCCAGGTGTGTCCAAATGTTTTTTATCTGAATCTGGAGCCAGACTTTGAAGGAAATCAGGCCACTTGCAGGGAAGAATCTAAATGATGTAGAATATCCAGGACTGGCCTTGGGCTTGAGGAAGAATCTTCCCATCAGAGGCTTCTGGCTGTGAGATTGCCCACCACTGTCACCCCAGTCCAAGTCTCTTTACCTTTGGCCTGGACAATTGCAAACACCTTGTCACAGGTGTTCCTGCCACCAGCTTTCGTCCTCCTACACTTCCTAATATACACAGCAGCTGGAGTCATTGCTTCCAAACACGTGTCAGCATGATGGGACTCCTTTGCTTAAAACTCGACTGTGGCCTCCTATTGCAATTAGGAAAAAACCAAACTCCTTCCTTCACCTTAAGAATAAAATCACAACCAGGCTCTGCACCCATCTATTATTAGAAGACACAAGCTCATTTCCACCTTACAAGCTTTGTACTTGCTGTTGACCTGCCTGCACCTCCTTCCTCAGAACCTCATGTGATTGGCTTCTCTTGTCTTTAGGTTCTCAGCTTAGATATTTGCCTTCCCCAGGAAGCCCTCCCTGGCCACCTTATCTAAAGTTACTGATGCCTCTCTTAGTCATCCTACTGTTTACTTTTCTTCACTGTGTTTATCACATTCTGAATCATCTTAGTTGTTTATCTGCTTGTGTATTAACCATGTCTCCCAGCAGAATATGTGTCCATGAGTGCAGAGAATGCCTGTTTTATTCACCTTCTAGCTGCAGTGTCTGGACCAATGCTTGGCACATAGTAGGTACTCATTAATTATTGGTTGAGAAAATGGGAACCAATTTTTTCAGATTTTCAGACTGGGAAAATCTTTGCCTTAGGTTAAATTAATCTAGGGTTTCCAAGTTGGCCACTATTGATGTCAAGGGCTGGAGAATTCTTTATTGTGGGGGGCTGTCCTGAGCATTGTGTGATGTTTAGTGACATCCCTGGCCTTTCCCCACTAGGTGCCAATGAGGAGACCAATGGACTGCTCTCCCCTGGGGTTGTGACGATCAAAAACGTCTCAGCGCCTGTGGCTCAGTGAGTAGGGCGCCGGCCCCATATACCAAGGGTGGCAGGTTCAAACCTGGCCTTGGCTGAACTGCAAAACAAAACAAAAAAAATAGCCGGGTGTTGTGGTGGGCGCCTGTAGTCCCAGCTACTCGGGAGGCTGAGGCAAGAGAATTGCCTAAGCCCAGGAGTTGGAGGTTGCTGTGAGCTGTGTGACACTGCGGCACTCTACCAAGGGCTATAAAGTAAGACTCTGTCTCTACAAAAAAATAAAAAAAGAACAAAACAAAACATCTCCAAACAGTGTAACATATGCCCTAGGCTAAACAAACAGACATAATAACATCAAAGTATCCATCTCACTCTTGTTTATAGTGAAACAACTTTCCAGCTACCTGAAAGATTAGCCCCAGGTTGCTTTTCAGAGACCCATCTACAATCCTCAGGGAGTTCCTTGGGGAGAGGTGCGGCGGGTAAATGTTGGTGGCCGATTAGTAATCAGGAGTAGGAGAGGAAAGCAAGGGAAGAGTAATTGTCTCTTAATAAACTTGCTGAAAAGTTCATAGAGATTAAACGTCCACAGATAAGCTAAGTCTGCCCTTAAAAAGGAAAGCAAAAAAAAAGAAAAGGGAACAAGCCTACCAAGTATCAAAGCACATTACAAAGTCATACGAATCAAAAACATCAGCAAAGAGCGGGGAGCGCAGGGGAATTTCATGGGACAACGGTGATCTGCAGATCAAGATCTGTGGAAGAAAGAACACGTTATTTCATGACAGTTTTTCAGAAAACTAGACAGCTATAGGGAGGAAAAGTTAGATTTCTACCAAATCACACACACACACACACAATTAATTAAAGACTTAAAGTAAAAGATAAAAAATATAAAATAATCAACAAAAATGTTTGAATCTTAGGGGAAGGGGAGAACACAAACAAAACTTTAAAAGCAGAAACGAGATAGCCAGAATTAAATTATTTTGATCACATAAAAGAATGTCTGTGTAACCTAGGACACTACAGATAAAGTTAATTGATAGGTGACAGAATGAAAGAAGATATTTGCAATGTCCCCACAGGGACATAAAATCTGCATAGTACAAAGGAGTCCTTCAAATCATCAAGAAAAAAAACAGGAGCACTGATAGAAAATTGAGCCATGACGTGCACAGGCGATTTACACAAGAGGCGAACAAGAAGCATGCTAAGAGAATCTCAGACCCATTAGTAATCAGACAAATGAAAATGTACATACACTGAGATGTTACTTTGTATACGTTTGACTGTCTAAACTTAGATATCTGGATGATGTCAAATGTTGGCAGGGATGTGGGGCTGTAGGAACTTCCAGCACTGCTGGTGAGATGCAGCCTGGGGCAGAGATTTTTAGGGAGACCTGGGCACATGGAATTGAATTATGTACTTGCACACACCATCACATTATCAATTCCAATCTTGCAGGAAGTATTTTTTTAAAAAAAATCATCACACTGGCCTGGAAGCAGACAAGTAGGAGGTTACGCATGGATGCATTCATTGTGGTAATGGGAGCCGGGGTCATCTGGGTGACCATGTGGGGGGTGGACAGTGGAGACGTGACACGCAGCATCACAGACAACTGGACAGCTCTTAAGAGTAGTGGGCTGGTGTACTCACAGCAACATGAATGCATCTTAGAGAAAAATAAATAGAATGCAATCTATAATGCAAACCCAGAAGTTGTAAAATGCACATAAAACATCAGACACGGTTTTATGAACTCACACAAACAAAACAATATGTAGTCAGCACATGAGTATTTTTCCTATGGGCTGGAGAGGGCAGTGGGGATAAAGAAAGAAATGAATAAAACAACAGAGAAGAAAGACAAGTATCAGGTTTTCTGTCCTGTTCCTTGCAAGACGGGCGTGTAGCTCTATGAGGACAGGAACCATAGTGGTTCTTTAACCCTCAATGCCCAGCACTGACATCCATACTGACATCCATCCATCCACACTAGGCACATTGTAGATGCTCCCTAAACCTCTGGAATAACTCCATAAATCAATAAATGAATTGATGGATGAAAGGGCTTTGCAAAGAGGCTGCTCTGGTATTTAGACAGCCCATTGACTTTGGTATCACACAAACAGATGCCCACTCTGCTTCTGCCAGGCACCTGCCAGCAAGACTTTGGGCAAGATTCCTTCTCTCTGAGCTTCACTTTCTACATCTGTAAATAAACTCATCTGTTATGAACCATCAGGGAACTATTTGTCGTAGGTGCTCAGCAAACATCCATCCCCACCACTTGTCCAAGCAGAGTAGAAAAGAAAAGCATTTCTGCACGCCATTTTAGCTGCACCTTGACGGCTATGTTCTGCAGTAATGCCTGGACATGTTACCATTACAGAGTCACTTTTTTTTCTTTTCTTTTTTGTTTTAATTTCAGGTTATTGTGTGGGTACAAGTATTTTTTTCCCTTTTAAATAGGAAGGCTTTATTGTTTTCTGCAGCCTCCTGCAGGAATGCCCAGACTTCCAGAGGCATTAAGTTGTCTATAGCAACTTAAGCTTAACAGAGGGATCAGCTAAGAACCATATCTGATGCTAGGAACACCAGCATGAAGCAAGCGGGAATCTGACTGTTCTGCCTCTCATGCTCTCTCCCATCCAAACCCTCAGAAAATCCTGACAGCATCACCTTTGAATTATATTCTGTCTGCCCACTTCTTAGCACCACCCAGAACCAGGCTGGCATCATCCCTCCCTAGACAACAACAGCCTTCTCATTGGTCTCCCCACTCCCACCCTGTCCCCTAACTGTCTGTTCTCCAGAGTGATCCCAGTCTAACCTCAGGCACTCTCTGCTGAATGGCTCCCATCTGCCTCGCTCAGAGTAAAAGCCAAAGTCCTTGCTATGGCCCATATGAGCCCACATTATCCACATCCTTGTGGTTCCGCCTGCGTCTCCTGCTTCAGCCACTCCAGTTGTCTTGCTGCTCCTTAGACTAAGCTCATTCTCCTCTTCTCCCCAGGGCATTTGTTCTTGTTGCCCCTCTGCCCTTCCCTCATTCTCTCCATGGCTAGTCCTTCCCTGACCACCCCATGCACAGCTATCAGCTCGGTCTCTCCCCACCCCACCATGATGCTCCATTTCTTTTATAACACTCACCGTAGTTAGAAATGTTCTCATTTTAAAAATTTTGGTTATTTAGTTGCCTGTCTGCCCCCACTGGGCTGCGGGAGGAGGTCAGGACTGAATAAAGGGCTTCAGAAGTTTAGGTTTAGGTCTAAAGCAATGAGATGTCCTGGGAGGGTTTTAAGCGAATGAGAGGCCCAATGTTTGAACGGTAATGGTGGTTGTGGTAGCTGTGGGAGAATGAAACGCAGCAGGCAAGGGTGGGGCAGGGAGACCAGCCAGGGGGCTGCAGCCAGACGAGATGATGGGACCTTAGACAAGGATCATGAAGGAAGTGATGAGAAGGCGACAGGTTAAAAATATATAATAATATTGTGTGCACCTCTATGGAGAAAAATCCCTTAATTTTAGAAATGAAGAGAAGGGCCAGAGAGGGGAAGGCTTTCCCTTGGAGCCCTGTGTCTTGTTTATTTTTTTCCCTCAGGGCAAAGGGCTCATTGCTGGTTCCCTAGCATCTATTGTCAACTAAGTATTTGAAAGAATAAATGACTCAATGCAGGGTCCCACTACGGCATCCTTGAAGCCTTGCCCCCCTCTCCAGGTAAATACTCCAGTTCTGTATTTATTTCTAGGATTATTCGTGGATTTTGCCTCCTGCACTGGACAGGGAGCTCCAGGGGAAGACTTCTCCACTGAGGCTGGCACTAGGCTGGTACATAGGAAGCTCTCAGTAACCAACTGGAAGGAAGGAAGGATCAGACTGTATAAACTAGCTCACTGCTCACTCTCTCTTCTCCTCACCTTGCTTTATTTTTCTTCTTAGCTGTTAAGACCCCCTGCCACATTGCATATTTATTTGCTGATGTGTTCGTCGTCCACCTTCCCCTACTGGAATGTAGAATTTCATCCCAGAATCTAGAACGGAAACTCACCAAAGACAGTGCTATTTAAAGTTGCACCTTGCCCTCTGCTAACTCTCTCCTCTGCTTCATTATTTTCCTCCAGCGCTTATCGCCCCTGACGTATTCTTTCACTTTGTTTATAGTCTGTCTGCAATCAGCTCCGTGAGGGCCGGATGTTTTGTGTTGGATTCACAGCTGTATCTCAGATCCCTATCTTTGTACCTTGCACACAGCAGGTGCTCAACCCACGTAGTTGACGGGACGACGGAAGGAGGGGTCGCGAGGCGGGCTGTGGAGGTAGCTCAGGTGGGAAGGGATGAACCGCGGGGCGCATCTCCTTGGTCCTAGCCTGGAGCCCGCCCCCAGCCTCTGCAGAAGGCTGGGCCGGGCAGGCAGGAGTTAAGCAGCGTGCGCGCTTCCGACCCGCAGGTGGCGCCGTCCCGCCTCGGTGCCCGACTCCCGGCGCTTCGAAGTGCGGGACAGAATCGCAGCGAGCGCGGAGCCGAAGCTCAGCCCGGACTTGTTGATCTCGCCCAGGCAGCCGCTGCCGCCACCGCGGGAGCAAGAAGAGGAGGAGGTGGCGGAGGCGCCGCTGGATCGTGGTCCTGTCCCCCGCGCCCCCAGCTTTCCCCGCCTCGGAGAGCGCGCCCCGGCCCCGCGGCGCCTGCAGTCCGCGCGCGTCGCCTGCCCGGCCGGGGTAGGCCGGGCCCAGCCCGGCCCCGGGATCGCCGCTGCCCGCGGGCGGGGGCGCCCGGGCGGCCGGGACGATGCGCGGTCCCTGGCCCCGGGAGGCGGCCGCCCTGGGGGTGAGTGTTGGGGCGTAGGGCCCGCAGCTGGGGTGCAGGGGGACACGGGCCGGGGGCTTGCCTGCCGCAGCCCGGCCTGTTGGTCTGCCTGGGCTCCGCGGCTTCAGTCGGGGGTGGGGGGCGGCGGGCAAGGGCTGGGGCCTGGAAGACGCGCTATCCCCATTGTGGGGCGAGGATGTGAGCCCGTATGCCAGGGGGCTCAGAGAGAACCCCCTGAAATCACCGGTGCGCGGCAGGAGGAGGGCACGTTTTGAAAAGGCCAGAAAATTCAGCTCGTTTCCCCGCCTCCCACCTCCCCCACCCCTTCCCTTCCAAGCCCGGGGAAAGGCGCAGAACCCGGAGTTATAAAAAGCCATCGCAGGAGAGGAACGAGGAGGAGCAGGAGGCGGGGGGGGGGGGGGGAGGAGGGAAAGGGGGCGGGGAAGGAGCAAGGGGAGGACGGGGCAGGCGGATCCGAGTTCTTTGCGCGCCCCTCCTGCGGTAGGGTAAGGGGCGCAGAGGGAGGGGCAGGGCCCCGCGCAGAGCTTGGCGTTTAGTCTTCGCCGCCCCCTCGGCGCGGAAGCGACCTCAGAAGGTGCACGGGGCTTTGGGGGAGAGGGGTCGTTCCAGGACAGAGGGCTGTTGTGAACCCCTGTCTGTTGTGATCTTTGACAGGTGGGCTCCCAGAACCCCCAGAAGCCCCCAAATATTTTAAGATTTAAGAAAAAGCAAACCCGCTACCACCCCCTCAACCCCCAAATCCTGATTATCTTGAGCGGGGGAAGGAAAAGGCAAGTTGTTTTTTTAAAAAGAAAGTTTTTCATGCAGCTCTCCCCTCCCAGTTGCGGGGCCAGGTGCGGGACCCGGCCGGGAGACCCGCAGAGAAGAGAGTTTCAGCACTCGAAGGGGCGGACAGCGCCCCGGGCGGCTGGGTCGCGCCCGGGCCTCGGAAGCCGGGGGTGGGGCCTCCGGGACTCCAGGGGCATCTCTCCCAGCCGTCTCCCCTCCCGGAAGGCCGGAAGGGCGGCCCCTCCCTCCCTCCGTGGGGTGGAGTGGACTTCAGCACCGGCCGGAGGGACAGCGCCCGGCCTTCCTATTGCACTGAGCCGCTTAAGCGCGGAGAAGGTCAAGGCCGGCTGGGACCCAGGTAGAGAGGTAGGGAGGAACCATGCCCGACTCCTCGCTTGCTGACCCTCGTCCGCTTTCGCTTTCTGCCTCGCAGCCGTCGGGATGGAGGTGAGAAGACGGCCGTGACGCGCGCCCGCGTGGTCCCCTGCACCCCCAGCAGCCCACAGCGCTCCCTGCCCCCCTCCCCCGCAGTAGCGGGCCTTGCCGTCGAGTGACTGCGGCCCGGGGGGGCAGGGGGGGCGGGGGCGGCCGGACCAGCGATGCCGGCGGGCATGACGAAGCATGGCTCGCGCTCCACCAGCTCGCTGCCGCCCGAGCCCATGGAGATTGTGCGCAGCAAGGCGTGCTCCCGGCGCGTCCGTCTCAACGTCGGGGGGCTGGCGCACGAGGTGCTCTGGCGCACCCTGGACCGCCTGCCCCGCACGCGGCTGGGCAAGCTCCGTGACTGCAACACGCACGACTCGCTACTCGAGGTGTGTGACGACTACAGCCTCGACGACAACGAGTATTTCTTCGACCGCCACCCGGGCGCCTTCACCTCCATCCTCAACTTCTACCGCACCGGGAGACTGCACATGATGGAGGAGATGTGCGCGCTCAGCTTCAGCCAAGAGCTCGACTACTGGGGCATCGACGAGATCTACCTGGAGTCCTGTTGCCAGGCCCGCTACCACCAGAAGAAAGAGCAGATGAACGAGGAGCTCAAGCGTGAAGCCGAGACCCTACGGGAGCGGGAGGGCGAGGAGTTCGACAACACGTGCTGCGCGGAGAAGAGGAAAAAACTCTGGGACCTACTGGAGAAGCCCAATTCCTCTGTGGCTGCCAAGGTGAGTCTGAGATCTGGGGTCTGTCCGCCTGGGAGGACCCCACGTTGAGGACCACTGCCGGGGGACTCTGGCCTCGTTCCCAAAGAGGAAGATCAGTAAGGGGGCAGGGGCTAGGACCTCCCAGAGCTGAGGGCCGACCCCCTCAGCTGTTCCTAGGTGGCATTTCCATCTTTTTGTTATCCAATGCTTCATACGCCTACTTTGTTGAGGAAAAAGATTTACAGGCACTTACAAAAGCCCACGGCAAGAAGACGGACACTGAAAATAGAGCCCAGAGAGACCGCAGAGGCTGTCTGGGATAAGGGGAGTTTGGTTCCCCGTCACTCCTTCTCATTGCCCACCTGTAACAGTTCGGTTCCGTGTGCCCTCGGTGGGGTCCTTTCCCCCCAAGACCTAAGCTGAAACAGGTTGCCCTGTGATTTTAATGCATTTCTTCACATCTATAACTCCACTTTGCCCCAGGAAGGGAAGAAAAGCAGCTGACAGACATGCTTGGAGGAGGTTGAGAGCCAGATAGTTTCGACATAAGTGAGAAAAACAAGGCAAAGGGACTCCAAGGGTGTGGATTATATGACACATGCGATGACTGGGGGTCCTTGTGAGCTAGAGGTCACCCCTGATTATTTATGTATGTATTCAGTGAGTTTATTTCAAGAATGATTTGGCGCAGCTTATAAAGATGCTTTGGCTGTTGGAAGAGGATGTAGATGTTGAAACAGGAGAGAAAAAGGAATCAATGTGAAAAGTAAAGGAGGAAGAGGCAGGAATCAGTTTGATCATACAGGGTGGGCCAGGGTGTCCTGTGTGCTGCTGGGTAGGGGCTCAGGCTGTGAGGGACTGATAGGGCCTTGGGGTAGGACCTGGGCAGGGCGGGAGGTCACTGGTAGATGAGAGCCCTCTCTGTGTTACCTGGGAGAGGTGGGGCCTGTCTTCACGAGGCCAGCGTGCTGGGTGTTCAGAGCAAATGACAACACAGGGTGCTTGGGGCTACAACAGAGGTCACATGAGGCCCAGGGGAAGCCCATAAAAGAGAGGTTTTGATGTCAAAAACCAGCAAAACCAAGTTGGGGAAGATGTGGAGAAGGTAACTCACTCTCTGAGGGTGGGGCCTAAAAAAGGGGCCAGATGAATAGACTTACAGCAAAAGGAATCAAGGAAGAGTAAATATCCGTCTGTCCATAATTTAAGAGCTGTGGCTGGCTCCAGCCCTGGCCTCTCATTGTGGGGTCTCAGGTCCTAGTCTGAAGGGAACTCTTGCTGCCCAAAGAGAGGCAGAAGGGATGCCTGGAAGGTGGAGGGACCCCCGCGTGCCTTTTCTCTGTCCTGTTGGCCCTAAATAGGACATAGAGGTTCCTAGGCCTGGCTTCTTCCCGTGAAGCTGTGGGCTGCCTTTCTCCATAATCCTGCCCCCAATTTCAATGTCCAAAACGCCTCCCTCTTAAGACAGAGTCACTCACCCTTAATCAGCTTAGGATCAACAGATTTACTTTGCTATTTCGAGGCTTGACACAGGTTCCCCCACTGCAAACCCCATTTAGGCTCAAACATGACTCTCCCTTCCCATCTTGTCCCAAAGACCTGAGAGCAAGGGCGGGAGACAAGAGGGTTTGCCCTCCTGGAGAAAAGTGGGCAAAGGGCCATGTTTGGGTTGGCATCTGGCAGCCAGGCACAGGCGCTGGGGCAGCAAGAGGCGATGTTTGGGAATAAAGAGCCTTTCCTCTCCCTTGGGTTAATCCGCTCGCGGGGACGAGCCTCATGACCTCTCTGTGATCCCAGGCTGGGGCTGCCAGTTCACATTCCTGGCAGATGGACCATTTAGGATATTCTGCAGCCAGAGATGAAATGAGGAGGCAGGCAGGCTCGCTAGCCCTCAGTATAGAAATCTGGTTGCCGTTGATTAAACGCCTACTGTGTACGGAGTGTAACAACACAACTCTCTGTTATTATCCCACCTTTCACAAATGGGGAGGCTCAAAAAGGTTAACTAACTTGCCGAAGGTCACACAGCAGGCAAACAGGAGTAACCCGAAATTCAAGCCAGAGTGTTCTTTCCATAATGAGCCAAGTGCTGCAGCCCCCTCCCCAGCCTCCCTGCTTCCACTTTTGCCCCTGCAATCCATTCCCCACACGGCAGCCAAAGTGAGCTTTTCAAAATGCAAATTGGATCACATTATTCATCTGCTTAAAATCCTCCAGAAGTTTCCCATCACACTCAGAATAAAATCTAGACTTGTCATCCTGGCATATGAGGCCCTATAGAATCTGTCCCCATGACCTCTCTGAGCTCATCTTTGTCACTCTGGTTCACTTGGTTCTGGTCCCACTGGCCTCCTTGTTAATTCTCTAAATAGGCCGGAATTTATCCTACCTCAGGACCTTTGCACTTGCTGTTCCCGCTGCCTGGAATGATCTTCCCCAGATTGTGCCCCTGGCCGGTCCCTTCTCCTGATTCCTCATTTGGGCAGGTTCCCGCTCATATGTCCCCTCCTCAGAAAGACCTTCTGGGACCCTGGTCTAAAACAGCCTCTCTCCCTTTACTCTCTGTCGCCTCATGCAGTGGCTTTCCTTTATAGGTCTTAAGCACCATCTGAATGATATTTGCTTCCTTGTGTTTCTCTGTTTCAAACCCACAAGAATATGAATATCACAAATTGATTCACTGCTCTATTCCCAGCACCCTTCGTGGTGCCTGGCACAGAGGAGCTTTAAATAACTTCATGTGGGATGAATGAATGAATGAATGAAGAAGCAAGCAATCAGCCAGTCACGTGCCCTAGGGTTTGGGACCTGTCACTCCTTCTCACTGCCCACCTGCGACCCAGTTCCCTGTGCTTCTGGCCTCCTTCAGTTATTTGCACTTTGCCCACCCAATCCCGACTCAGTCCCCAGCTTGAACACATTGCTTGTCAAAACAAGTGAGGCCTGTGGAAATTTCTCTGAGCCCACGGAGTGAAAGGACCAAATTGGGGGTCATTTCTGGGTGGTCATGAGGTACCAAAATGGCCATGTCTGACTCATATGCTAAGAGCAAGGACAGACCCAGTTCTTCCCAGCCCCACCACTTCCTTAGATTTTGACCTTAGGGAATTTTTTCACCTTGCCAAGTCCTAGCCTTGCACCCATAAAATGGAGATGAAAGGCCCACTTTTCAGGGTCTTCAATAAATCAGGTTTGTCCAAATTTCACTCAGTGCCTAGCACATAGTAGGTGGATGGAGTTGTTAAAAACAGTAACGAACAGACTCCTTTTTCCAAGGCTAGGTGAGCTGAGTTGCCGCAAACCCTTTCCTTCTGATAGCAGTACCAGGGAGGCTGAGCTGAGGCTGTTAATAATTGATGAGATGTTCTGGAAACTCAGAGATAAACCAAAGCACAGGCCCTGGGCTTCGCTGTCAAGGGAGTGAAAATCAAAACCCATTAGGCAAAAGGCAGTGTGATTGATTCTTATTTCGAAGATGGGGCCAGCCCCATTGGGGTGACAGGGCTGCTGTGCTGGGGCCACCCCTGGGTTTCTGCTTTCTCGGAAAACCCTACAGGCTTCTCTCAGCAAAAAAGAAGAGGAACCGATTGGCCAGGCCAATCGATCCCAATCGGTGCCTGGGATCGCATAGCAAGTCAGTGAAAGATCAGAGATCACTCCCAGGCCTGTAGTTATGTATGTATGTCTTTATTTATTTACTGAGATGCTTTTTCCTTCTTGGGATCTTATGCAGGCCAGGAATGTCTGCATTCTGTGGAATAGACTCAGAGTTAAAGCCCTGAGATAACTCTGATTTCCAGAGTAGCTGTTGTTTATTGTGCCAAGCCTTGATTAATGGCACTTCAAATCTGCTATCTGATTTGTAGTATGCCAGTTAGGGATGCTTTGGGGTGCAAGTAGCAGAATAGAAAACTCAAAGTAGCTTCGATAAGGATGATGATGCATTACTTCACATAGTGTGAAGTTTGAAAGTAATTGGCTTGTGAAATCCAAGGTTGAGCTAATGGCTCAATGATGCCATCAGGATTCTAGATTTTTTCATCTCTCTGCTCCTCCAGTCCCTGCGGGTGGCTTGGTCCTTGAGCTTGATGCCTCATAGCACAATATGGCTCCCTAATTTCAGCCCTCAGAGAGACACAATGATATCCAACCCATGAAAAGGAGCATTTCCTCCTATGCTTCACTTTCTTTTCTTTTCTTTCTTTTTTTTTTTTTCTTTTTTGAGAGAAAACCCTTTCCCAGGAGCACCTTAGCAGACTTCTTTTAAATCTCATTGGCCAGGATCATGTCTCATGCCCATGTTCTAGCTACAGGGGAACCTGAGAAAGCCAAGGTCTGGCATTATCAGAGGATGGAGGGAATGGATTTGGTGAGTGGGATTAAGACTCACAGAAGAGGTAATGGAGTCTATGACAGGTAAAGTCACTTGCCTGAGTTCACACAGCTAACTACTCAGTAAATATATGTTGAAGAAATGAAAATGTCAGACCCAAGGTTTGAACCAAAATCTGTATGGTTCTTAAGCCTGTGTTCCTAAATCCTGCAGTCTTAGGTACATAACTGAAGCTCTTTGAGCTTCAGCGTGCTCATGTGTCAATGGCAATAACAGCCATGCGTACGTTTTAGGATTGTTTTGACAATTCAATGAGATTTCAGATGTGAGTAGAAAGTAATCTAGATGTGAGTTATTATTATTATATTCAAAAGTGGGAGTCGCCTTTGTTTAGGAACAGTGACCAGTATTTTGCCCATAACAGATTTGATTAAGAATCAGCTCTGGAGTCCAACAGATATAGTTCATTTCTTGTCTCCATTATTTACCAGGAATCTGAACTTGGGCAAGTTTCTTTCCTTCTCTGAGTCTCAGTTTCCTTATCTAGGAAATGAAAATTATAATGGACGCCACCATGAAGGTCCATTAGGAGATAATTCGTGTAAAGAGCTCACCCAAGTGCCTGGCTCCTGGAAGCATTAGTAGGTGGCAATGGTGATGACTGGCATTATCCCCAAAAGCCTCTCTATTCTAGCTACCTGCCTTTACTGAAGTTGCCAGTTCCTCAGCCTGAGTCACAGACATTTGTGTGTTACCATCCAGAAAAATCAGAGACATAACTCAGAATCCATGGGGTCCCTTCAGTGCTATGTGTCATGTCATTGAGGCTTTTGCTGGCCCCAGCTTGGTCATCCAGATGCAAATTTGTATTCCTGGGTGAGAATACACCAGAATTTCGAAATCTTGGTTGTGAGGTCTCACAGATGTGGGTTTGAATACCAGCCCTGCCTTTTCCTAGCTGTGGACTTTGGGCAGTTTGTGTCACCTCTCATAGACTCCATGTCCTAATCTACAAATGAAGGTGGTAATAAAACTCACCCCACAGGGTTGTTAGAGGATGAAGTTGTGCTTGATAACCCCAGTCTCCCCACTTGACAAAGGGAAACCCAGAGCCTGGGATGCATCCATGATGTGCCTGGGATCGCATAGCAAGTCAGTGAAAGATCAGAGATCACTCCCAGGCCTGTATTTATGTATGTATGTATTTATTTATCTACTGAGATACCTTTTCCTTCTTGGGATCTTATTTAGTCTTTTTTTTTTTTTTTTTTTTGAGACAGAGTCTCACTCTGTTGCCCTGGATAGAGTGCCAAGGGGTCATCTTAGCTCATAGCAACCTCAAACTCTTAGACTCAAGCAATCCTCCTGCCTCAGCCTTCTGAGTAGCTGGAACTATAGCCATGAGCCACTACATTCGGCTAGTTTTTCTATGTTTAGTAGAGACGAGGTCTCGCTCTTGCTCAGGCTGGCCTCAAACCCCTGAGCTCAAGCAATCCACCCGCCTTGGCCTCCCAGAGTGCTAGAATCATAGGTGTGAGCCACCACACCAGCCTCCCAGGCCTTTCTGGCCCCACCATCATTCCCACACTGCAGCTTGTGGATCTTTCTGTCCCTCCTAGATGCTGAACTAGGATCATATTTTGGCAGCTGGTCTCCCAGAGGTTTTGAAAAGCTATATGGGCAGGAGAATGCGAAAATGCTCAGGAAGAAAAACTTCTGGCCAAGTTAACAGTTTAGCCAAAGCTTAATTCATTGGAAGAGAACAAGCAAGAATTAGGCACCAAGTCCATACCCAGCATTTTGAGTACTTGCTGTACTTGCTAGAATCATGGATGGGAACCCTGATCTCAGGGCTTTGTTGCCCAAGTTCAGAGTTTGGCTCCTCCTGTCAATAACCATGTGATCTGAGGGAAGCTATTGCAGCTCTGTGTGCCCTGGTTCCTTTAGCAAATAGCAATTTGGGGGCAATAGCAGTGCCCGCCTCATCGAATAGCTGCCAGAATTCAATGAGTCAATGCACGCAGAGCACCTACAGCAGGAACTAGCATATAGAAAGCCCTCAGTAACTGTTGGGGCTTTTGTTTATTTTTAATTGTTATCTTATTTAATCCTCCTGAAAATCCTGTAAGATAAATAAGCTCCCTTTCAAAACATGAAAAATGACTAGCTGGGTGTGGTGGCATGTGGTAGGCACTTAACTCAGGAGGCTGCGGCAGGAGCATCACTTGAGCCCAGGAGTTTAAGGTTGCCATGAGTTATGATGAAGCCACCACAACAAAACAATATCCTATTTCTTTAGGAAAAATCATTCTTTAAAATGACCCGCGCTCACTGTAAAGTAAGAGGCTTTCTCCAGCCACCGGGGGCCAGTAAAGGCAGAGAGCTAAGCCCCACCAGGATGAGCACTTACCTGCTGACTCACGGGAGGTGTATGTACACACTGGCTCCCCACACTGGATGGGGGTGTAGCTCAGAGGTGCATGTTCTTCGCTGGCTCCCAGAATGCCACAGCAGGAGTAAGGTCCAGCTGCCCACAGTGGTCATGTGCTTGGTAACACCTCCTATTTGACCTCTTTTCCTCCTCTGTCTCACATCCCATCTCCCCTTCCAGAGTTTTCTGGGACTCCTTCCTACATAAACCTCTCATACCCAGGTCCTTGTCTTAGGATCTGGTTTTTGGTAAACCAACCAACGACCTGTGGGAAACCCCAGTTCTTCATGTCCTGCTATTTTATTATGGGTTAAGAGGCATGGACAACGAAACCTCTCTCAGGCATTGTCATAAAAGAAGAAATTCTCGGGCTGATGGGGTGCAGTCAGCCTCATCCCCATCTCTTGGATAAAATAAAGACAACATTAGGGGTTGTTTCATTCAGCTACCACCTAAATGCTTACAAAGTGTCTGGCACAGTGCAAAGGGCATCAATGCACCATTACACCTGATTCCCACAGCCACTGCATGACAGAGGGTTGATTACCCCCATCTCATAGACGAGAGGCTCCGAAGACTAAGGGTGCAGCGAGGGGGAGGCTGGGACAGATTCCAGATCCCACCCAGGACTCCCTGACTGCTAAACCCATGACTTTGACCTCTGTGCTGTATGAATGACCTTCAAGAAGTGAAAAGCAAGATCTAGGGATGCTATCTCAGTGTTTGCTTTTCACCTTGGGGAAGTACTGTGAGGTGAGAGATTTGTCTAGCATCTCCCACCTGACTTGGGAGTTTTCCTGGCCCCGATCCAGAAGGACCTTATCCCCAAAGGCTAATGGACAGATGGGACCACTGGAGTCTCGGGTTTAGCATTAAACGTTATAGATGAAACAAATACATGAGGTTCTACCCTCTCCCTGAGGTTGGATAGCCTTGATTTTGGTGCCTCTGGTGGGACTGGGCATATCTAGGTGAAGTCAGGGACAGGAGGAACACCCCAGCCCCATACTTGGGTGAGTGGACTGGGAGCCATAATTAGCATGTTAATATCCAGGGCACCAATTCTCCTTAAATGTTTTCCCTGGTGACATAAATAAGAAATAAACTGTTGCCATGTGAGACATACTCTCATGGGATTGGGTATGGGGCTTGGGTTTGAATCTCACTTCCTCTGCCTCTTGGCTGTGAGCTCCCAAAGCTCCTCATCTCTCTGCCCCCAGGAAGTGGGGATAATAAACAGGGCATGCTTCGCAGCTCAGCGGTTCTCCACCCTGGCTGTGTTTTGGGATCACCTGAGCTTTGCAAAAAATGCCTAGGCTCCACAAATGAAACGCACTCCCAGATGACCTTTTTTTTTAATTATTGTGAAATACACATAACATGAAATTTACCATAAGAGCCCTTTAAGTGTACAGTCCAATATTGTTAAATATATTCACATTGCTGTGCAGCCACTCTTCAGAACTTTTTCATCTTGCAAAACAGAAACTCTGTACACATTAAGCAACTCCTCCCATCCACATCCCCCCAGATCTTGGCACCCACTGTTCTACTTTCTGTGTCTATGAACTTGACTGCTCTAGGTACCTCATATAAGAGAGATCACACAGTCTTCGTCTTTGTGTGACTTGTTTGTTTCACTCAGCAAAATGTCCTCAAGGTTCATCCTCATGGCAGCCTGTGTCCGAATTTCCTTCCTTTCTAAGACTGAGTCATATTCCATCTTGTGTCCGGCGCTGCACTTGATCCATCCATTCATCCTGCAATGGACACTGGGCTCCTTCAACCCTTTGGCTGGTATGGATAACGCCACTGTTCCCATGGGAGGTACAACTATCTCTTTGAGTCCCTGCTTTCAGTTCTTTGGGGTATGAACCCAGAAGTGGAATTGATGGATCACATAGTAGTTCTAAATCTAATTTTTTGAGGAACTGCTGTACTGTTTTCTGTAGTAGTTACACCATTTCACATTCCCATCAGCAGTGCATTGGGGTTCCCATTTCTCTGTGTTCTTGTTAACACTTACTATTTGAAGTTTTTGTTTTTTTAATGGTAATCATCCTAATGGGTACGAGAATGTATCTCACTGTGGTCTTTTTTTTTGGCCAGGGGCCAGGTTTGAACCTACCACCTCCAGTATATGGGGCTGGCGCCCTACTCCTTGAGCCGCAGGCGCCACCCCTCATTGTGGTCTTGACTTGTATTTCCCTGATGTTGAGTGATGTTGAGCACCTTTTCATGTGCTGTTGGCCATTTGTACACAGTAGTCCTCCCTCATTCCTGATCCCTGAACCATGAACACTACCAAACCCTATAAGTCTACGCTTTTTCCCGTACACATACGTAGCTCTGGTAGAGTTTAATTTATAAATTAGGCACGGTCAGAGATTCACAACAATACCTAATAATAGAATGATTATAACAACACGCTGTAACAAAATTAGGCGAATGTGGCCTCCCTTTCAAAATATCTTATTGTTTATAATGGTTTGGGACCATGGTGGACTGTGGGTAACAGACACCACGGAAGGTGAAGTCACAGGTAAGGGGTCCACTGTTTCTTCTTTGGAGAAATGTCTACTTGAGTTTTTTGCTCATTTAAATTTTTTTTACTTTTTATTTTTTTTTATTTTTTTATTTTTTATTTTTTTGCTTCTCTTAGAATTAGGTTATTTGTTTTGCTGTTAATTGTTATGAGTTCTTTACCTATTCTGGATACTAATACCTAATCAAAAGTAATTTGCAAACATTTTTCTCCCATTCTCTTTTTTTGCCTTTTCACTCTGGTGATTGTGTCTTTTGATGTGCAGAAATGTTCAGTTCTGTCTGTTTTGGCTTTTGTTGTCTGTGATTTTGGTGTCACAATCAAGAAATCCTTGGCAAAGCTAATGTCATGAAGCTTCTCTCCTGTTTTCTGCTAAGAGTTGTATGGTTTTAGGTCTTACTTTTCAGTCTTTGTATGTGGTGTATAAGTTAAGGGACCAGCTTCACACTTTTACATGTGGCTATCCAGGTTCCCACCCCCTCAACCCACCTACCCAGAACCATTTTTTGCCCTGGGTGATTTTGCACATGAGAGAGGCCATGAAACCCAGCAATGGGGGACAGCCATTGGATGGGGAGGATCAGAGGTGCTGGCCTGTGGAGCACTGTGCAAGGGCACTGGGAACACAGGGGGTCACCATCTGGGTTAGTTATTGTTATGCTCATTGCTAGGATGAGAGACAGTCTTTGATACACCCAGCATGGCCCCAGCTTGGAGGATACAAGTGAGGGACAGTATGAGTGACTTATGTCCAGAATGTGGTTTCTTGCTACCCCACTGCTTCCTCCAGGACCCCCCTCCTCTTCTCCCTGAGCCATCACAGGCGCCTCCTCCCATCTGCCACTTCAGCCCTCCAACCCCCCAGCCTGTCTGCCATACATAGCAACTCACCGGCCTGCTCAAAACCCTTCCCTGTCCCCTGTCTCACTCAGAGAAAAAGCTGAAATCCCCAGTGCCACCCACAGGGTCCATGATTTGGCATCTTCCCTCTCTCCTCAACAGCCTCCCACCAGATGTGCTTCCCTCGCAGGGCCTTTGAACTTGCTCTTTCTTCTGCCTGGTACAGACTTCCTTCCAGACAACGACAGCACTCACTGCTCAGGTCCCAGCTCAAATGTCATCTCTGACCACCCTACGTATGATGGCACCCCCCCAGCTCTGTCCGTTCCCCTTGTGTGCACTTGACACAGCATGTGATTACTCAGGGATGGGACTCCTTTCTCTCTCCCCCACTTGGCCATAACCTTCAAAGGGGGAAGGGGTTAGTCTGTTATGTTCATTGTCGTATCTTCAGTGTCTGCCTAAAGTACATACTCAGTATTTGTGAGTTGAGTAGATGAGTGAATGAATGACGTTATCCTAGGGAAAACTGGGAGTGCGTACTAATTGAGGAAAAGGGAATTTGTTTACAAACTTCGGGGCTTTCACTCTTATTACTAACACGTTGCTAGAAGTCTGAGTCTCAGCTGCTTCTGCCACACTCGGGAGAGCCCAGTGTTCTCAGCCTTAGCGCTATTGATAAGTGGGGATGGATCGTGCTCTGTTGCTGGGCTGTCCTGTGCATTGCAGGGACAGCAGCATTCTTAACCTCTACCCACTAGATGTGGCATGGAAAGTGGGCATTAGAGAAAGAAGGAGTGAGCAGCTGCCAGGAGGATGTGGTGTTATTCCAGAGAAGGAAAGATGACAGCTTGGAAGAGGGTGGTGGCACAGAAGTCACTGAAAAGTGGGATACATAGGAGGAATGGTAGTCACAAACCCCCCTGCCTCCACCAGGGGCCACAGATGCCCAGGCTATGTGATGGCTCTTGGGCCCTGGCCATTTTTTTTTAAGGTGAGAATCCTTAGGTCAACTAGCTCAGTTTCCTCATCCATAAAATGGACCTAATCACAACCCCCACCTCCTAAGGATTAGATTAGATAATTATGGCAAATAACAATACGAGACATCTGAGGCCTGTGATGATAATAACAAGCTGTTATTAATATGATCGGTTGCACGCATTCAGTCAATGAAATTTACTGAGCACCTACTGTGTGCTGCCAGAGAAGAAAACAAGATCTCAGCCCTTGTGGCACCAATATTCCGGTGGGAGAAAGAATGAGACTATTAAAAAACAAACCAGTAGAGGCTCAGTGCCGGTAGCTCAGTGGTTAGGGCGCCGGCCACATACACCGAGGCTGGTGAGTTCTAGCCTGGCCTGGGTCTGCTAAACAACAATGACAACTGCAACTAAAAAATATCTGGGCTTTGTGGCAGGCGCCTGTATCCCCAGCTACTCGGGAGGCTGAAGCAAGGGAATCGCTTAAGCCTAAGAGCTTGAGGTTGCTGTGACACCATGGCACTCTACCCAGGGTGACACAGTGAGACTCTGTCTCACCAAAAAAAGAAAAATAGTACAGATCCTGATTGGACCATAATACCATGAGCTGGTGAGATAGTCAGGGAAAGAAAGTAGACATTTGCTGAGGAGGAATTGGTGCTGTTTCTATGTGTGATGATACCGTTGTATGCTTTTTTAAACATTGGGTGGCCCTATGGAGAGAAGTCTGAGGGGAAGGAGGGACTTAGCAAGGGTGGGTAGGAAAGGCCTCTGCAAGAAGGTGTCAAAGAATCAGAGACCTGCAGGAAGGGAGGGAGAAAGGCCGTGGACGTTTGGGGTGGAGGGGACAGCACATTCTGAGGCCTTGAGGCAGGAGAATGCCTGAGACACTCAAGGATTCTTCTGGTAGCCAGTGTGGCTGGAGCAGAACGAACAAGTGGAGAGTGGAAGGAGGTAAGATCAGAGGGATGACCTTGGGGGTCATTGCCAAGCTCTAGTCTAGCCTTTCCTCAGAGCCCTTGAGCCTTCCCACTGTCCTCCCTGCCTTTAGCTTTTGCCATCCAGTCCATTTCTGCGGGTCAGCCAGAGCCATCTTCCTCAGATATCATCTGCCCATCTGGGTCATCCCCTTCCAAAACTCTCCCATCATTCCCTCTACTCCCAGGATAAAGTCCATACTCCCTGACCTGGCCTGCAGGGCTCCAGCCAACCTCTTCACCATCATCTCCTCTCCAGCCTTTTGCCAGACACGCAGCTACCCACACACCCTCCTTTCTGTGTTTCTCCAAATATTACATCCTTCTCTGCCTGCAGCCTCTCTCTCTCTCTCTCTCTACCTTCAAGGCCCAGATCTACAGCACCTCCTCTGCGAAGCCTTCTCTAACCACCCACACCCGCACCCACACTTCCCTTTAGGCAATGTTGACTGCTCCCTTCTCTCTGCTCCAGAAACCTGACGTTAGTTCATACCTTCAAACAAAATATTGTGAAGATTAGCTTATGGGTTGTTCTGCGGATGCCAGGTCTGGCCTGCAGAAAGACAGGAATGCTTAAGAGTGCAGGCTCTGCAGCTCAACTGCCTAGGTTCAAATCCCAGCTCAGCCATTTTTGAACTGTATGCCCTTTGGGGAATGACTTAACTTCTCTGGGCTTCAATTTTTTGATCCATGATCTGGGGAGCCTCACAACCACTGGTGTTGTGGCACCAGTTCTGTATGAAGTACTCAGAGCAGTGACTGGCACTCAGCCAGCATTTAGTACTTGCTTACTATTATTATTGCAGTTAATTGTTAATAGATGTTGTGAAGACAAGCTTGTGGATTGTCTCACGGATGCCAGGCCTCCTGGGAATCCCCCCATTCCTGGGTTTCCTGGTCCCTCCCTGTGTGCAAAATCACCCAGGGCAAAAAATGGGGCCAGGTAGGGGGGTTAGCGGAGGTGGGAATGAGGCTAGCCAGAGCTCTCGTGATGGCTGATCAGAGTCATCATCCTTACAAGGCCAGGCTAGAGTCTCCCAGATGTATCTCCCTCCTGCCTCCTTCCTTGCCTCCACCTGCCTGCTACCTTTCCCTACACTTCCTGGGCAGGAAGAAGTAGTCTTTTGCCCTCCATTCAGAGAGAGGAGACACAGATTAAATTTGGCTTTGGAGCTGTTCCCATACACTCCAGCTGCTCCACTTTTGCCATTAACGCTGATCTCTACCACAATTGCCCATCAAGGCCTGGAAGGCAGACACCATCTTTGAGAGAATAATGTCACGTTTGCCAATTCCACACTATCACTTACATCCACCAGCTAACGGACCTGAAACCAAAGAGCTTCTAAAAATAGATCATCATATTCAACTAATTGCTATCTCCAGGGCATCCCTAAGTCTTTCCAAGGCCTGTGTGATCCTTAGGGCCCTTGACCTTGGCCAGCCCTGCCTCTGAGAGTCTTTGTAGACCCAGTTGTACCGAAGAGGCAGCCGTTGATTTCCCTGTTAGGGGCATCTGAGAAGCCAAAGGAAAGCTAGAGATAAGCCAGTGGGGAGGCAGCTTTTTCTTTCCTTATCATTTGTCTAGGAATTCCCACCTTCTCTTTGAATAGATCAATTTTCCTTTATCTCTCTTTAGTGGTGGATATGTTTGCACATCCTTTATTATTCCCTGAAATCATGACTGTAATTTGATTCAGTTGTTTCCTATTCTCTCTGTGATAGTTCTTTTGGTTTAAAAGTTGGCTTCCTTTCTAGGCTTCTCTGGTCCTTTTTATTTTCTGTGGGTGTATGTGCATGCTTTGAGGACCTGTTTCAATGCCACTTATTGTTTGCGTGAGGAACATTTAGTGCCTGTGACTATGTCAAACACTGTGCTGGGTGCTTGAGAACCACTTTTGTATCTGTTAGTTAGGATTTTTTCTGGTGGCAGGTGACAGCCATGCAGCTCAAATGGACTGGTGTGAAGATGTAATTGAAAAGTCTTGGGTTAGGTAAGGCTTCAGGTAGGGTTGGATCCAGGAGCATAAGTATGTTATCAGGTCTTGGTCTCCTGTGTCTCTGCACTCTGTTCCTTTCTGTGCTGGCTTTTCAGCAGGCTGTACCAACAGGGCTGGAAAGATGGCCTCCTGCAACTCCAGGCTTGCTTCCTGGGGAGAAAGGAAGTCTCTTTTCCAACAGTCACAGCAAAATCCCAGGGCTGATTTTCATTGGCCCAACCCTGAGCCAATCACTTAGCTGGATCTGGGTCACATGTCAATGACTAGAGCTGAGATAGGACTGAGAATGGGAAAAAGATGATTCCTCAAAGAACCACCAAGAGAGGGTAGGATAAATGTCAACTGGCAGAAATAATCTGTGGCCATGATGAAGTTTATAACCTACAGAAGGGAGATGGGCATTAAGCAAGTAAAAAATTAAATGAAAGAACAATCACATAAAGTGAAGTGTAATATATATATCATGAAGGAAAGAAGCAGGGGTTTTGATAGAGAAAGGCAGTGCAAGGTCAGAGAGGGCTTCTCAGTGTAGATGACGTTTTCTGAGACTCTCAACATGATTTCTGCCCTCCTGAGCTGTAGAGGTGATCGTTCTTCTACAAATTCTCCATTCTACTTCTCCCGCACCATTTACCATGCTCCCTCTTGTGTTCTATTTTCTTCTCAACATGTTTCATCTCCCCAGATAAAACAGGATGTTCTCAAGGTCTAGGACTGTATCTTATTCTTTTCTGTGTTCTAAAGTAGGGTGGGTGGGCTGTTTTTTTGGGTAAATATAGTATTACTAGAACGTAGCCAAGCCCATTCATTTACCTGTCATGTACAACTGCTTCCAGACATGTAGCTGTGAAGCCTAAAATGCTTTATTATCTAGCCTTTTATAGGAAAAGTTTGCTGAGCTGTGTTCTGAAGTCACCTCGGGACCTGGTGCAGAGGAAGGGGTTGGTGGGTGTTTGTGCAGGGCCAGGGGAAAGGGAAAATGCAAGCCAGCTGTGTGACTTTGCACAAATCACTTAACCTCTCTGGGTCTCTGGCTCCATACTTGCAGTGTAAGCTGGCCCTTTCTCATTCTTCAGATACCAGCTCATATGTCACCTCTTTGGAGAGGCCCTCCTGACCTTGAATGAGCAGTTTGGACTTGGTGGTATTTACACTATTTCCATGATAAAAATGGCCCTGTGTTTTATTTTGAGATTAGGTCCACTTAGGCAGGCGTCTGTCCCCTCCTCTGAATCAATGTTTTCCCTCGCCTTACATGCCAGCTCCCTGGTAGGGTAAGTGGAAAGAGTCCTGGTGCAGAACTTTGGTGGGCTGGGTTCCTATTCCCAGCCACATATGTGCCGTGAGACCCTTCCTCTCTCTGGGCTTCAGTTTCCTCTGCTGAAAAATGGGCATGGTGAACTCCGCAATAGGACTACTGGAAAGACAAGGGTATGTACCTGTGCCTGTGTGCCCAGCACAGTGCCGGGCTGAGCACAGAGGTTTCATTCATGGTAAGTTGCTTTTCCTCCCCTCCTTCCTTTTCGCAAGAAAGTTTACTCCTGACCTTGCCTTAATGCAGCCCCCAATGGTACCTCTGCCTCCTGGAACTCTTCATGCAGGGATCAGGCCAAGCATGCTTGGGGAAAAGGTGTCTAAACACCCCCAGTCTCCCTCACAGCCCCCCATTCCTTGAAGGGTGCATGAGCTCCTCTAGGTTACAAAAAGTGCTATCAAACGCGACCCAAGGAAAGTCCCTCCATTCCCTTCTTTGTCTTCCTGGGTTGCTGCCCCCAAGTCCCTCCTATATAAAAGTTTTGGACCCTTACTGGCCTCATGGTCAGGATAATCGAATAATCCAAAGAGGTGGTTTTCCAGACAGAATAGAGCAGTGCTTGGGGAGCTGAGTGCCTCTTATAACTAAGAGATGTGTTGGCAGGGCCAACTGCAGAATTTGTAGGGTGCAGTAGAAAATGAAAATGTGGCCCCCTCATTCAAAAACTAGTAAGAGTTTTTTTTTTTTTTTTTGAGACAGAGCCTCAAGCTATCACCCTGGATAGAGTGCTGTGGCATCACAGCTCACAGCAACCTCCAATTCCTGGGCTCGAGCGAGTCTCCTGCCTCTGCCTCCCAAGTAGCTGGGACTACAGGAGCC
>CAUYRH010076639.1:0-18412 GCA_963574655.1 Perodicticus potto | reverse complement strand
GCTTACATGACCACTGAAGCAAAAAAAAAAAAAAAAAAGATTGGTGGGATCACACTTACAGTGCATCTTAGAAGGGTACAAGTGAAAATTACTAAATGTAGAATATAAATGTCTTCATATAGTGATTAAAAGGCCATGAAGTCTATGTTAAATAGTTCAGTGAAAATATTTCAGATTGTATATGAAGTCAGCACATTGTGCCCCTTGATTGCACCAATGTACACAATTATGATTTAATAAAAATAAAAATAAAACTCAAAATAAACAAATTCAGTAAAGTTTCCAGACATAATAGACCATCAACAAGCTAGCTGAACAAGAAGTCAGGAAAACAATCTCATTTACAATAGCTATTAAAAAAATAAGTAAAATACCTAGGAATACATTCAACCAAGGAAATAAAAGATCTCTACAATGAAAACCATAATTCATTGATGAAGGAAATTTAAAAGGATGCACAGAAGAAATGGAATGACATCTCATGTTTATTAACTGGAAGAATAATATTGTAAGAATGACTATACCACCAAAAGCCATCTATAGATTCAACACAATCTCTATCAAAATACCAATCATACTCCTCACACACACACACAAAAAAATTCTGAAATGCATATAGGACCACAAAAGACTCCAAATAGCCAAAATATCTCAAGCAAAAAGAACAAAACTGGAGGCACCGCACTACCTGATTTAAAATATCTTACAAAGGTATAGTAATCAAAACAGCATGATACTGGCATAAAAACAGACGATAGACTAATGGAACAGAATGGAGAACACAAATCAATCCATGCATTTACAGCCAATGGATTTTTGACAAATGCAGTAGAAACATTCATTGAGGAAGTGACAATCTAATGAGTGGTGCTGGGAAAACTGGACATCAATATGGGGAAGAATGAAACTAAACCCCTCTCACCATGTGCAAAAACCAAGTCAAAATGGATTAAAGATTTAAATGCAAGACCCAAAGTTATTAAACTGCTAGAAGGAAGCAGACGGAAATTGCTTCAGGACATTGGTCTGGGCCAAGATTTTATGAACAAGACCTCAAGAGCATATGCAAAAGCAAAATAGACACATTGGATATTAAACTGAACATCTTTGGCACAGCAAAGGAAATAGCCAACAGAGGGAAGAGACAGCCTGAAGAATGGGAGAAAATATTTGCAAACTATTCATCCAATAAGGAATTAATATCCAGAATATGTAAGGAATTCAACTCAACAACAAAACCCCAAATAATCTGTTTTTTAAAAATGTGTAAATAGCTGAGTAAACATTTCTTTAGAAAAAAAAAAGACATAAAAATACCCAACAGGTATTGTGAAAACAAATGTTCAATATCCTAATCATGACAGAAATGCAAATCAAAACCAAAATGACCCCAGTTAGAATAACTTTTATCAAAAAGACAAAAAAATAAATGATGGCAATAGTATATAAGAGAAAGGGGAACTCTTTTTTTTTTTTTTTTTTTATTTGAGACAGTGCCTCAAGCTGTCACCCTGGATAGAGTGCTGTGGCATCCACAGCTCACAGCAACCTCCAATTCCTGGGTTCAAGCGAGTCTCCTGCCTCCGCCTCCCAAGTTGCTGGGACTACAGGTGCTCACCACAACACCCGGCCATTTTTTGGTTGCAGCCGTCATTGTTGTTTGGCGGGCCTAGGCTGGATTCGAACCCGCCAGCTCAGGTGTATGTGGCTGGCGCCTTAGCCAGCTGAGCCATAGGCGCCGAGCCAGAGAAAGGGGAACTCTTACATACTCTGAAGGGGAATGTAAATTAGTACAGCTATTCTGGAAAACAGTATGGAGGTTCCTACAAAAACTAAACATGCAACTATACCATATGATCCAGCAATTCCAAAGGGAAGGAAATCAGTGTTTATTCAAAGGAAAGGAAATCGATATATTGAAGAGTTCTGTGCACCCCCATGATCACTGCTGCATCATATACAATAGCTAAGATATCGCCACCCAAAGTGTTCATTAGCAGAAGAATGGATGGATAAAAAAATAGGGGGTGGGTGTGTAGATACAGACGCGTACATACACACAATGAAATACTGATCAGCCATAAAAAAGAAAGTGCTGTCATTCACAGCAACATAGATAAGCTTAAAGCACCTTATGTTAAGTGAAATAAGCCAGTCGGAGTAAGATAAAGACAGCACGTTCTCATATGAGGAAGCCAAAAAAAAGAAGTTGATGTTACAGAAGTGGAGAGTAAAATAATAGTCACTAGAGCCTGGGAAGGGTATGGCGGAGGGAAGATGGGGAGAGGGGAGCTAAGAGACATGAGTGACAGCCAGACAGGAGGAGTAAGCTGTAGGGTTTAATAGCACTGTAGGGTAATTACAATTGACAACTTATCGCATATTCTCAGATAGCTAGAAGAGCAAATTTTGAATGTTTCCCACCCAAAGAATGATAAATATTTAAGGTGACCCATATGCTAATTAGTGTTGGATCATTACACATTGCATATATGTAGCAAAATACCACTCTGTACCTCCCCAAGTATGTACAATTATGTGTCAATTAAAAATAATAATGAGAGAAAAAAAGAGGAAAAGCTAATTATCGACAATTCTCCTTCAAACTATAAATCCCTAAAGTTCAGCAACGTAGACAGATAAAAATCAAAATCTGGCTGCGATAACAAAATACCACAAACCAGGCAGCTTATAAACAAAAGAAATGTAGATTTCACAGTTATGGAAGTTGGGAAATCTGGGGAGGGCCTGCCTGGTGGCTTATAGATGGAGCCTTCCTGCCGTTTCCTCACATGGCAGAAAGGGGGCGCTAGCTCTCCGGGGTCTCCACTCCCAATGTGTGGGGCTGGATTTCAACACATGAATCCGGGGCAGGGGAGACACATTCAGGCCACAGTAAGGCTGATAGTCACACCTCAGAATACTTTAACATGGATAGACACAGGAAAAGGTGGCATTTTGTTGTTTTAGTGTACCATTTAAACAATGCCTATTTTGTGAATTACATGAAAATTAAAACTGTAGGAAATAAAATGGAAGTAGAAGAAATAGTCTCTATCCTTAGAGTGTTTACGGTCTAGTGGATGGAGAAAGACTTCCATGTAACACATATTCGGTAACATAGAACTGATTGATTACATTTCATAATGTGCATTGTGTTTACTTCTGCAAAACACTTCAGTATCTGTTTCTCATGAGAATCTGCCAAGTAAGAAGAATGGATAATGCCCTCAGTTTTTGAGCAGAGACAGTGGATGGCTGGTCTATTTTTCAGCAAGTTAGTGAAGAGTCTTGGCTGCAGCCCGTTATTCTGCTTCTTGGATACATGGAAGCAAAACATCGCTCAGGAAACCCCCAGAGGATGCAGCTTCCAGGAGCTCCTCTTTTATTCCATGGCAAGGGCTCCCCAGAACTCATTTTAAAAACAATATAGATTTTTGCTCCTGGTTATGTTGAAGTAGTTTGCAGCAGATAACTCTCTAGCCCCAAATAACTAGAAAAGCTAGGTAAAATAAAACAAAGCAAAACAATTAGTTCCAAGTCGTCGGAAAGCTACAGAAACAACCAGAACAGGGCAAGAGGAGGAATATTCTACCAGGAGGGAAAACTCGAATTCTAACCAATGGTGTGCACTCAGTTTTGGTTTTATTGGTTGTTTTTCCCGGGGGCGTTGCTGATTCTGGGCATGAAGACAGAGGCTGAGAATGAATCTGGAATCCATCCCCACAGGGAGGGCTTCTGCTGGGGAACAGACAAGCCAGCAGTGATTTCTGCAGTTGGGGAGGGAACAGAAGGGGGGCGAAGGACACGGAGATGGACACAGGGCCAATGCACAGAGCTCAGTGCGTGTGCCAAAAATCTAAGGTTTCAGCCCAGAATGCAGAGCAGCTAAGCAGAAAGCCTGTAAGCAGCAGAGAAAAGTTCTCAGCAGGCTTGCCATGCTGAAACACAAGAATTAGAGTTCAGGCGCTACCCAGGTGCAAAGTAAACCAGAGTCAGACTTTGCCAAACCCAAACTGTAACCAGCCTTGAGTTAGTTGATGTCCTGATCAGATGAGGCTCATCAGCTTCCCCTCTGTCCACCTAGCAGAGAAAAGATTAACTCTTTCTGAAGCTGTGTGTACGTACAGGGTGTAGTAGTCCGTAAAGAAAAAGAAAAATACTCAACATGCCAAGAAACAAGATCCAATGACCAAAAACGAGAGAAAAAGAAAAAGAACAGAAACATACCTACAGATACTGGTGTTAGAACACAAGGACCTCAATTACGAGTCTGATGCTAAAATATAGAAAACACAGAAGACAAGATGAAATATTTCACCAAAGAGGTGGTATCTGGTAAAATGTAATTTTTAAAAAGTAGACCTTTAAAATTTCTAGGAAAAATATAAGTGACTATCTTTCTGGCCTTGTGGTAGGGAAGGAATTCTTAAATAATACAAGCACCAACCTTAGAAAAGATTGATAGATTTAACTACGCTAAGATTTTTTAAACCCTTGCTCAAACACAAGGATTAGAGTTCAAGAGCTACCCAGCTTTCTTTCATCTTGTCTACCTTGATAAATGAAAAAATCAAATTAAAAACTGGTAGAAGATCTCGTATAGCCAAAACAACATTCTGAGAATATATTTAAAATTTTCTATAAGTCATAAAGAAATGAATGATCCCATTGGAAAAAAAAAAAAGATTTTTTTTCCTGAATTTCCCAAAAGATGGCTAATAAAAAAGTAAAGGAAAGGATGTTTTAGAACATGAGTAAATCATTTTAAAAATTTATCTGGAAAAATAAATATATGAGAAGACATTTATAAACATACATATATAAATCTTCAAAGGAAGAAGAAGAGTGAAACTACATTTGTAAATATTTATACACATTGCTATGCTATAGTGAAAAGTGTCCTCTAAGACAGATGACTGGAGCAAAACAAAGTCTGGAGCAGACAATGGCATGTGTAAGAATCCAAAATATGATAAAGGAGGCGGCACCTGTGGCTCAACGGAGTAGGGCACCAGCCCCATATGCTGGAGGTGGTAGGTTCAAACCCAGCCCCGGCCAAAAACTGCAGAAAAAACAAACAAACCAAAATACGATAAAGGTGCTGTTTTAAATTGTCCAGAGAAAGGAATTATCAACAGCAGTACCAGGAGTACTTAATTACCTAATTACAGTACTTATGAAAAAAAATAAAGTCATAATCCTACCTCACCATGTCTTTAGTATAAACTAGAGGTTGATTGAAAGGTTAAAATATTTAAAATAAAAAAACATGAAAGAGCACATTATTCCTGTATGCACAGAAAGGCAGAATTTATAAAGAAAAAGAATAATATATCTGACAACATTCACTGAAAGGGTTCTATATATGTATGTGTGAAAATTCAACATAATGAAGTCCACAGGAATATGAAAACTGGGAAAATGTTATAATATGTGGCAAAAGATTAAGATCTGTAATACATAAATAGCTCCTACAAACGTTAATACAGGGACAGCTGAAACATACAAACTGCCAAGTGGCAAAAGAATACAAACAGCTTAAAAGATCAAAGAAAATTTACCAAACAAGTACTCAGATAAATGTAAAGTGAACAACTGCGAGCTATAATTTTTTAGCTATAAAACTTGTGATGGGAATATAGGGAAGAAGAAAATCTCATATATCGATGGGAGTGTAAATTGCTTGAAAACAATGCAAAACAAATAAAATAAAAATCTTGCCAAGCTAGGGCTATTGCTTCAATACTGTAAGACTATGCACGCTCTGACTCAGCAAGCCCACAGCTAAAATTTACCAAAATACACAGAAATATGTGCTATAGATTTGGGTCCAAGGATATCTAAAACAGTTATATATAATTATGAACTGTTCAAAATAAGCTAAGTAGCCAAAAAATAACAAATTGACCACATGACAGGTCAAGATAATGGACCACATGTCAATCATCAGAAGTTACATTCTATAAAGAATGCTTAATTATATAGAAAATATTCTAAATATATGAAGAGAAAGAAGGCAACTTAGAAGATGCTATTATCCCACACTCAGGACAAAAACTCTAAACGAATATATACCAACATTCTAACAGATTTACATTATAGAGAGGAACTTACAGATGATTTTAATTTCATCTTTATGCTTTTATGCTCTTTGCAAATTTTCTACAATGAACTCATTTATTTTGTAATCGGAAATATACATTAAATGTTAGTTTTATAAATTCATTGGAGCAATGGAAATAAATTTATTTTCTGCTTCCACCAATGTATTCATATTTAAATATATTCGAGAAAAATGTAGCATCAGAAATCATTAATAATTTATATATAATGAGCCTGGAGAAATATAAGCATTTCATTTGGCTTCTGTTTTCCCTGTGTCTAGTCTACTAATTGGCTCAGGAGTTCTAGCTGGGACCGAGAGCCACAAACTCCAAGCCATAGATCAATTAGCTCAAACTTTGATACTCTTTCAGACGAGCTGAATTCCTTGTCCTCTTATTTTCTCATGAACACATGCTTAATTCAGTGTTGGCACATTCAATAGGGTCATTAAGAAATTGCTGAAGGGTATGTATGTAAACCCAACCGAGGATCAGTTCTCAACCACTTCATCCGTTCATTCCTTTACACCTTCAGTTACTCAGTCATCTCTGTTGGAATCTTTGACTTTATAATCATTTATTATGCACTTATTATACATGACACAATGGGCCAGTTACTTGGAAGGACTGAAAATAAAATATGAAACACATTCTCCACCCTCTAAAAGCTTCAGGTCTTGTAATAAAAGTGTGTATATGAATAGCTACACACAAGTAGGAAGGAATGTTGTGTTGACAACATTGAGGAACTTTGTCTGGAGTAACTGGAAAACTTGAGTCTTAAAGTATAGACAGGAATTTGACAGGAGTGAATTCCAGGTGGAACGTGTGGTTCAGGAGGTGGCTCCTGAGGTACAGCCAAGAGATAAAAAGCAGATCTTTGGTAGAAGGGAAGAATCTGAGATTATATGGGAAAGTTAGAGAGTGACCAGATTCTGGAAGATCTTAAATTCCAAGATAAGAAGTTTGATATGAACTTGGTCAACAGTGAGAAATCACTGAAAGTTTTTGAGCAAGGAAAACATGCCGCAATCAAACTGTGCTTTAGAAAGTTTACTGTGGTATCAGTAGACTATTTCCAAATTAGAAAAGTCTTGCCAAGTCAAATTTTGCAGAAGAGATAAAATGTCAGGCTGGACAATGTCATCCTTGAGATACAGGTATGTAAAATTCCTTCCCAGAACACCCTTACCAAATGTTTACTTTTCTTCTGTCAAGGAATTTCAGTTTTTTAGAAGTAGCAATAAAGAACCAGCTTTTGAGGTAGCTCCAAAAAGAAGCAATTCCTAAAAAGCATTGAGCAAAGCATCACCACAGAAGCAAGGACTTGGCTTCTCAAGGAAAGTACACCAAACACGCAACATGGAAGTGCTGCTGTATCTGCTGTTTAAAAAAGGTTTGTTGACTCTTCCCAGCCCTGAGCATGGTATGTTCTTCATTTGTTAATATCTTCTGCTTCTTTTCTTAAGATTTCATAATTTTCTTTGTAGAGGTCCTTCACCTCTTTTGTTAGGTACGTTCCTAGGTATTTCATTTTCTTTGGAGCACTGTGAAGGAGATTGTGACCTTGATCATTATTGACATATACTTCCCAAAGCAATCTACAGATTTAACGCAATCCATTAAAATAACACCATCATACTTTCAAGATCTGGAAAAAAAAATTCTTGGTTTTGTATGGAACCAGAAAAAACCCCATGTAGACAAGGCAATTCTTAGTAATAAAAAAAAAGCCAGGAGTATTACCCTACCAGACTTTAAGCTATACTACAAGGCTATAGTGATCAAAACAGCATGGTATTGGCACAAAGACACTGACATTTGGAACCGAATAGAAAACCGTGAGATGAAACTAACATTTTACAGCCACCTAATGTTTGATAAAATAAACAAGAACATACACTGGGGAAAAGAATCCCTATTCAATAAATGTGTTGGCAGAACTTGATAACCACATTTAAAAGACCTGCACCTCTCACCACTTACAAAAATTGATTCAAGATGTAAAAAAGATTTAAATAAAAGGCATGAAACAATAAAAACACTCAAAAAGAGCATGGGAAAAATACTTGAAGATACAAGCCTGGGGAAAGATTTTTTTTAATTAAATCATAGCTGTGTACATTAATGCAATCATGGGGTACAATGTGCTGGTTTCATTTATAATCTGAAATATTTTTATCAAACTGGTTAACATAGCCTTCATGGCATTTTCTTAGTTATTGTGTTAATACATTTATATTCTGCATTTAATGAAGTTTCACCTGTACCCTTCTAAGATGCGCTGTAGGTGTGATCCCACCAATTACCCTCCATCCATCCATCCTCCCCCCTCCACTCTCTTGCCCCTTTCCTGGGGAAAGATTTTATGAAAACAACTTCTGTGGCAATTGTTTAACAGCAAAAACAAACAAACAGGATTTAATTGAACTGAAAAGCTTCTGTACAACAGAACAAGGAAACAACAACTAAAGCAAATAATCTTCAGAATGGGAAAAGATATTTGCATTTTACGAACTGGACAAAAGCTTGATAACTAAGATCTCTAGAGAACTCAAATTAATGAACAAAAAAAGACCCAACAATCCCATATATCACTGGGCAAGAGAAATGAATAGAGCCTTCTCTAAGGAAGACGGATGAATGACTAACAAACACATGAAAAACTGCTCATTGTCCCTAATCAGAAAAATGCAAATCAAAACTCCCCAGAAATATCACCTAACCCCAGTGAGAATGGCCCATATCACAAAGTTTCAAAGTTGCAGGTGCTGGTATGGATGTGGAGAGAAGGGAACACTTTTGTGCTGCTGCTGGGACTTCAAACTAACATAAGCTTTTTGGAAGTATGGAGAATATTCAAAGAACTCAAATTAGATCTTGGAATTACTAGGCATCTACCCAGAAGAAAACAATCCTTTTATCTTAAGGACATTTGCACTAGACTGTTTATTGCAGCTCAATTTACAATTGCCAAATTGTGGAAACAACCTAAATGCCCACCAACCTAGGAATGGATTAACAAGCTGTGGTATATCTATACTATGGAATACTATTCAGCCATCAAAAAGATAGAGACTTTACATCTTCTGTATTAACAAGGATGGAGGTGGAACATATTCTTCTTAGTAAAGCATCACAAGAATGAAGAAGCAAGAATCCAATGTACTCAATTCTAATATGAAGGCAGTAGATGAGCTAATACAAGGAGGAGGGGAAGTAGAGGAATAAGGGAGTGGGGAGAGGGAAGGAAGGAGGGGGTTGGGGAATCACAGTGTATGGTACACCTCTTGGGGGCAGGACACAATTATAAGAGTGACTTTACCAAATGTAATCAGTGTAACCTAATTCTTTGTACACTCAACGAATCCCAAACAATAAAAGACAAACCAAAACAAAAACCTTAGGTATATAGAGTACCGCTTATAATGGTGCAAACCAGTGTTACAAAAAGGTGATAACTCCGTAAGAGGTGATAGGAATTGATAGTCATGAGATGACCCTGGAGGTAATGCCTTGAGAGGTGAGACACATTTCCATAATTCATAGATGTTGTTAGCATCCCATCTCAGGAGACAGTGTGCCCTTGAGTTGTGCCACTGCAAACACTAAGAAAGAGGAGAATAAGTCAGTTAATGGGATGAATGTAGGTGGGAAAGCAGAACTGAGTAGGTAAGGGGAGTGCAGGCTAAGGTCAGACAGAGTCCCTCAGCATCAGAAACCAAGTTCAAACTAGAGCAACTAGCAAAACCTGATTCAGTCATAATCTGTACCATTGAGAAAAGAGGAGGATGATGTAAATAGTCAAGCTTCTGTCCAGGTGTCCTTTTGCTGCCTCCTGCCCTACAGATAAGCATCCTAGAGGCCCATCTTAGCCTGTGAGCTAAAACCAGAGCAATTGACTTGTTATCAGTCTCAACTTGCAGTGTATGTAAATGGAGCTTGAGAGAGAATAACATTTGTTGAGCAGCAACCAAAAGCTAGTCCCTGAAAGGGGTGAGACTAAAAGTTACCCCCCAGGCTTGCCTATTTGGGTTTGTTTTCCCTGTAGCTTAGCAAAAAAGGTAGAAGAAATGAATGCAATTGCAGTTGCTTTATTAATATCGAATCAAAACAAAAGTAGCTGGCTATGGGGGAAGGGAAGTTATTCATAAAGTTTTGGAAATCCAAAATTGGGCTTCTTACAAGTTCATGAATCAGTCCATCAAGAGCAAAAATATTTCGAGCTTCCAAATTCTCACTGTGGGTCCTTCCCTGAGCCCTGGGTGGGCATTCTTTGTACCCTGAGCTTCCCCACCACGTCCCTCATCTCTTGTCGAGTGGAACTTGAAGAGGTAACGTAAAACCCAGGGAAAGGAACCAGTTTTTAATATCCAAACCACCAAGACTAAATCTGGGTTTGTGAGCCTCTGAGGCTTCATAAAAGGGAGGGTAACGTCAGCTCAGGCCTCACTTTAAACCACGAGACATTTAAATTCTGGTTTATGATCTAGGCCCGACCAGTATAAGCTATCAAGAAGTCTCATGTTCCATCACTATTTTTTTTAATGTAAAATAAAAGTGAGAGGACTGAAGTTTCTCAGTTCCTATTTGGGTAATAGAATTGCTCATAATTTTGAAGGAGGCAGTTAGAGGCCAAAAGAATGGTCCGGAACAACTTGTGTTTCCTGCTCAGATTTGGCATCCATTGACCAAAGGATCACAGCCAAGTTCCTCTTACTCTCTGGGAGTCTCACCTTCAGCCTCAGTAGGGAGAGGACTCTGGCCTGGACCAGCATTTAAAGGATCGTTTTCTAGTTCTCCTCCTGCACCGGTGTCCCCAGTGCCAAGGCAGCATGTCCGCCTAGAAAGTAGGGGATGGCCTCACCCTCTAGACTACTCCACATGGTAGCTCAGGGCATGCACAGTCCTTCCAATCAAGACCATCCCCCCAGGTGTTGACTAAACCACCTTTGTAGAGAATGTAAATAGCACTTGGCCATGTGGCGGCCACGTGGCTGCCATGTCTACGTGGCTGCCATGTCTGTGTGCCTGTGTGTGTGCAGGCGGGCGGGATCACACACAGACCAGACAGAAGTGAGTACAGGTAGAAGACAACCTGAAGGGTGGCTCTTCTGGGGCTGCTAAGGAATTCCAGAATCCCAATGCAACCTGACCTTCCGGGTGTGAGGAAAGTATTTGTTTGACAAGTTATGAGGCCAGAGCATATGTTGTTTGACATTGTTAGGCCAAGTTCAGTGGCTCCCATCTGTAGTCCCAGCACTTTACGAGGTCAGGTAGGAGGATTGTCTCAGGCCAGGAGTTCAGGACTAGCTTGGGTAATGTAAAAAGACCCTCATCTCTACAATAGTTTTTTAAATACAGCTACATGTGGTGGTATACACTTGTAGTCACATAGTTCCAGCCACTCATAAGGCTAAGGCAGGATGATTACCTGAGCCCAGGGGTTTGAAATTAAAGCGAGCTATGATCATGCCACTACACTCTAGCCTAGGCAACAGAGCAAGACTCTGTCTAAAAAACAAATAACATTTTTTAATTGAGTTATGAATTTTAAATATTTAGGCATATGTATATGGGCTACCATTTATATTCTTATTTATAAGACCCACAAATGTCAAAGGAAGACATGTCTCCAGAACATTTCCTTTTCCTCTACCATAAACATCCTGCCTATAACCAACAATGGGTTTTTAAAGGTCTTTAGAAACCTCAAGAACCTGAACCTATTTTTATTTCTCTCCTTTTAAGTTTCAAGTGGTTACAGATAGCAGTTCAAAATTTGTCCAGGTTCATAACTAAGTCATTCATTACAAAAAATTTATGGCAAACTTAAGTCTCGAAAGTAGTGGTACGTTTTCTAATATACCCCAATACTTCCATTATAACTCTATTATTAATTTTTCATATCCATATTACATCTTTTGTTTCTATGTCCATGCTGTCAAAAGATCACAATTTTTTTTTTTTTTTTGAGACAGAGTTTTGCTTTGTCACCCTTGGTAGAGTGCTGGTGGCATAGCTCACAGCAACCTCAAACTCTTGGGCTCAAGTGATTCTCTTATCTCAGCCTCCCAAGTAGCTGGGACTTCAGTCACCTGCCACAACACCCAGCTATTTTTAGAGACGAAGTCTTGCTCTGTCTCAGGCTGGTCTCAATCCTGTGAGCTCAGGCATTCCACCCACCTTGGCTTCCCAGAGTGCTAGGATTACAGGCGTGAACCACTGCACCCAGTCTCACACGTAATTTTTGTTTTCATTTATGCAAACAAAAATCAGTTGAGTTTCCATAATGGGGCCTGTTATGAGGCTGTCTGCCAGAGATATACACAACTAAGAGGGTCATAAGAGCTGTTATAGAAGGATTTTTGTAGTGTTGTGGCAAAGAAACATTAAACTACTCAGCTACCAAGCAGCAGCTCTCTAAATCTCAGAATTGGAGGAGAATTTAAGGACCATCTAAGTCTAATCCCAGCACATTAAATAAAAACAGACCCAAGCACATGACTAAGAAATTTCAACGGTAGGGAAAAAAGATGATCTCAAATGCTTCTCAAAAGAAAAACCAAGAGTATAAACAGCCCTGGACATTTTAACAGTAATTCAGGAGCAAAGCCGTCATAATTATAGTTTCATTCTAACTTAAATCCTACACCTGGTCTAACTATTAACATAGCATACAAGGGTAGATGAAACACGTTTTCAGATATGTAAGGTCTCAAAAGGGGAAAGTCCCTAGAGAAAGTACTCCAGTTTAAAAACAAGAAAATAAGTGAATAAAGTCGTAAACATTGGGCCCAAGTGACAGGGAATTTGATATGAGATAGGTAAAAGAAATCCCTGGGATATGACAAAACTATCCCCAGGATGACACCAGCCAGTAGGCTTGCAACAAACAAGAATGAATATTTAAAGAAGGTTCCAACAGTCATTCCTCCAAGAAGATAACATGAGTAAAAATATATAATGCACAGAGATAGGTTGAGAGTGAACTTGGAGCTGAATAACGGTGATAAGACCATAGAAAATGCAGAAAATAAAACACTTCTTAAATCTAGGAAAAAATAAATACTTGTGCAAGAAAGGAAAAACCTCATACTCCATGTGGGTTATCTGTGAGCAGTATTTATGTATGCAAATTAATTTAAGCACTGATGATAGATCTAACCAAAATAGATATTAGGAAATATTTCTATGGGGGGAATAGAAATATGCACACCGCACGTTTTTACTGGTGTAGCGTGATAGGCATGAAAATTGGCTAAATCCTCCCCTACCATAATTGGTAGGCCATATAACGCCTAAAACTGAAAAATCAAGAAAAGGTGCCATGGGCAGGCATTTAGGCATATGGGACTCAATACTTGAAAAAGCAAAAGCTCAAGACTTGAAAGGGGTTGCCCCTGGGGAACTAGGAGCAGAGACATGGACTGTGTCTTACATATTAAGCTCTGTAGAGGTTGACACTTCAAATACGAAAATGCATAACTTTAATACAAGCAAAAACTACATGCATTTGTTTTCTAACACTTTTAGAAGCTCTGTGTTGGAAAAAATAAGTGAATGAGCTGTACTGGATGGTAGAATGTTTACATGTGTGTACATTATGTTGTAAAAATTACTTTCACAGTCTAATAAAATTCTACCAGCCTTTCTGTGTGGTAGGCTAGAAGAATCCTCATTTTATAGAGAATGGCAATGATGTGGCCAAAGTGAGACTTGAGTCCCGGTCTCTTTTATGTGCCATGGCTGATTTCTAAAGCAGCTCTCCCAACCTGAGAACATTTTATAAATTCAAGGCTGCCTCACTCCTATGTCATTAATGCAGATGCAATTACAAGCTTGGACAATTAAGTTCGTAAATTCATCCTAGAAAAAGTGCTACATACCTTGTTGCTCAATATCACTACAGTCACCAGATGGCCAAGGACAGTACTTCGAAGGTGACCGTATTTGGCACTAGAGTTGGGAAAGATTGGAGATCCATACTCTAGCTCAACTATCTTATTGTAAGAAATGAGGGGCTTGGCTTGGCGCCTGTGGCTCAATGGGCTAAGGCGCCAGCCACGTACACCTGAGCTGGCGGGTTCGAATCCAGCCCGGGCCTGCCAAACAACAATGACGACTGCAACCAAAAAATGGCCAGGCGTTGTGGCGGGCCCCTGTAGTCCCAGCTACTTGGGAGGTGGAGGCAAGAGACTCGCTTGAGCCCAGGAATTGGAGGTTGCTGTGAGCTGTGATGCCACAGAACTCTATCCAGGGTGACAGCTTGAGGCTCTGTCTCACAAAAAAAAAAAAAGAAAGAAAGAAAGAAATGAGGGGCTTAAGAAAGATTATCTCAGGCCACTAAAATATTATTAAGTGTAAAAGAGAAGAAGTTCACCCATGGAAATCGTTGCCTAAATCTTGAGTTGCTAAGTACAGAAGTCTTTGCACCATTCTAGTAAGGTTGGATTTATTTTTATTTTACAGATGATTAAAACCAAGGCACATAAAGACAATATGCAGAGCCCAGATTCTACAAACAAATGGGGTTTTCTCTGAGCGATCCTTTCTAGCCCTCTCCCTAGAGGCGGGATCTCCATGGACAGCGTCACGTCAAAGGAGGTGAAATGTTACAGGCTAAGCCCTTGGCACCACTGGCCCCCAGAACACAGACGCAGTGGAGTCCTTCCCTGGTAATCGATCCAATTCAGTTTCTGGAATGATCTAGCCAAGTAAAAGGAAATACCACAGTTTATACTTTCTCTTGTTATCAAAATGACCTCATGAAGTGTTGCTTCCAAAGCATTAACGACGCGGTGAACTGACAGCTTTCTATTGTCAGAAATGATCATGTAAAATAGTCCTGTAGCAGCCCCCCCCTTACACAGCAAGAACTCAGAGAGGTTTATTGTGCTGGCAAGAAACACAACTTTCCGAACAAGTGAGTTTCTTTTTCAGGTCAATTAAACGTGTGTTCAATAAAATCACATGGGAGACGAGTGAGCTGGGAACACCAGTTATTGATTACATCTCAGTCACACCTGGGGAGAGGCTCTCCTGGCTGAACTTGATTAAAAATCATTTCCAAATCTAAATTTCCACCATCGCATCATTTTCCTTTATTCCTAGCCACCTTCTTGCCTCGCTATCCCCCACCCCTCAGAACCCGCAGGCTGAGGGTTCTGCTGAAGGCATTCCAGATGTGTGTGCTGCTATTCAGACGGGCCAGTACTTAACTGAGAGACAGCCCTGGAAACTGAGGAATGCTTTCCTTGTCAAGGTCAGTGAAAGATTAGAGCAAAGATGCATTTACTAGCATCATCATGGAACGAGCTCTACAATGCAAGTGTATTTTCCGGGCCTTAAAAACCAAGCTGTATTTTTTACCTTATATAAATGACTTAACCTCTCAAAGCCTCCATTTCTCAACCACAAAATGGAGATAATCATGTTTGTCTCACCCGGTGTCGTGAGTATGAAACGAGAGAATGTATTTTTTGCCCCTACTTGCTGTCACGTCGCAGGTACGTGTTTAGTGTTAGTTCACTTCTCTTTGCAAGTGTCAAAAACGTAAAAGAAAAAACTTCCCTGGCTTGTCAGTAAATGCAGAGCCTTGACACGACAGTCATGGGCTGGCCCCAGTTGTTAGTGAGACAGTCTCTTACATCCAGGGGTAGAACACTCCCTTCCCTGATTCTAGAGCGATTTAATAAAACAGTTACAACCTGAAACTGACAAAAATAGTATTACCTTACCCCCAAAGGCTGCTGATGTTTCTCAGAGAATATATGAAAATGAGAATTTTTAATGGTATCCTGGATTTAATTATAATGTGAGTCAAACAACGTGCACGTTCGTAGCAAAGGTCTCTGTTGTCACACAGCACAAAATCTCCAACACAGAAAGGGGGAATCTACATTCACATCCCCAATTCTCCTACTCAGCTGTGTAACATGGAAGCTGAGTTTCCTCATCTGTAAGACGTACTGACACTTTCCTTAAAGGAAAAACACCTGGTTTCTACCACGTCAAATAGTAGCAATACTTTTATCAATAATAGTCATAAGGCAGGTGGGATTCATTTTGCTTGTCAAAATTAAAATCAAGTTATACCCTAAGACAATTCAGTCATTTCTGCTCCTCTCCAGAGCAGAAGATTCTTCAAATTGATTTGCACTAGTGAAAATGAGATTTATTCCACTGATACACTCTTAGATCAGGTCCCATTATTTACTTGTATTGATCATCTATCATTACCAAGTTCACACTATTGGATAGATCTATAGGAGAAAGAGAAAAGGCACTAACATTTATTATCTATCCTTTGCGAGCATTGTGTTAATTGCCTTAGCATACATCTGTTGCATTATTTGTTCCTACTAAGAACCATATGAGAAGAACTAAGTTGCCTTTTTTTTAATGCCTATGGAAACTGAGGCATGCAAAGGTCAAATGCATTGCCGATAGTACACATAAATAGCAGAATTTGGATTCAAATCAGAGCATGTCATATTTAACAGCCCAGACCCTCCAATTTGTCAGATGTGGAAGTATTCCTCCAGGATTACAGAGGACAGAAGACAATCCACATTTTTTTTTTTTTTTTGCAGTTTTGGCCAGGATTGGGCTTGAACCCACCACCCCCAGTATATGGGGCCCGCACCCTACTCCTTGAGCCACAGGCACCGCCCCAACAATCCACATTTTTAAGAGCATTTCCTCCTCAGAGTTCTGTGAGAAGTAATTAATCTCTTTACATTCTAGTACAGCAATATTTTCCCCAGTTCTCCGGTTTCCTTCTATTTGGCATTTTCCAAATCCTTGAAATAAATGAGTAAAGGTAAGAATTTTTCTTCTAGTTGACTATGAAAAATGAGTTCTTCAAGATGTATATGATGCAAGCTGCATAATGTTTCTTGATTACTAAGGGATAGTCTATAACTCTTTTGTCTTACACACTACCTGAAAACGTCACCTTCAGTGAGGTATTCCCTTTCTTTTTTCCTTTCTGTTTGAAAGACACCCTACAGTTGTGCAGAGAGAAAAATCAAAGATGTGCAGAGAGAAAAATCAGAAGTAATTTTTTATGAAAACTTATTTCTGTTGATTGGAAGGAGGAAATGGGTGGTGTTTGCCACAATACCAAACCAAGTGATCTATTAAACTGAAGTTAAGCAGTGTAATAGCTATTGGAAATTTCATTGTTTTCCTAAAAAGGAAAAATAAAAAAAGGTAAGGTTCAGATATATCCAGCAAGGCATTTCTTTGTTCTTTCTAAAAGAAAGAACATTTGCTGAGTGGAGGTACAATCATCTTATATCCTGCCCACATGCTCTGGGCTCCCTAGGAATCCTATAGAACAGAGACTTTTGTCCCCATTGTACAAAAAAGGAAATTGAGACTCAAAAAGTGGTAAACGTCCTCTGAAGAAATCCTAAAGTATGTAGAAAGACTGGAATTTGATTCTCATACTCGACTGACTCCAAAAAATAATTTTCACTGACTGTATGCCTATCTCACGCCAGGTAATTTACAGAATGGCCTTTAGTACTCACTATAATATTATGAGATAGGTATTATTCGCTCCATTTTTAAACATCAGGAGACTGTGCTTTAGGAAGGCTAGGTAAATTTTTCAAAGCTACACCGTAAGTAGAATCAAGGTGTAGAGTCAGGGAAGGGGTATCTGACAGCTCAGGTGGTGAAGTGAGTCATGCGGAGTGGCTGTAAATACAGAAGAAGCTTGCTCACCACAGCTTACCTCTTGCTGTGTTGCTAACAGGCCACAGACAGGTACCAGTCCAGTCTGTGGCCAGGGGGTTGGGGACCACAGGACCATAGGACTTCAAAGCCCTCACTTTCCATGGCCCAGCGGAATCTCCTCACAAAGATAACTACAGTGGCCTTAATACAAATTCATAGTGAATGTGGAAGCAAGGAGGAGCTGCAGGAGAATACTGGTCCTCCTGGAATTTATGTCAACTAGGAAGAGAATGGAGAGCATTTGGAAATGTATTTAAAAAAGAGTGAGAAAAAAAAATTAACCCATGGACAGAGAAAAAGAAGAACCAGAAGTTTCCAAAGTAAAGTGACAACAGTTACAACATCAAACAGGAAGATAAGTGTAGACACCTAAAGAAGTACATAAGCCATGAAGGCCTCTGATCTATTTTTTTTATTATTATTAAGTCATAGCTGTGTACATTAGCACAATCAAGGGGTACAATGTGCTGGTTTCATAAAATAATCTGAACTATTTTCATCAAACTGATTAACATAGCCTTCATGGCATTTTCTTAGTTATCGTATGAAGACATTTG
>CAUYRH010076638.1:0-30257 GCA_963574655.1 Perodicticus potto | reverse complement strand
TCTTTATCCTTCCTTATTTTGGTTGGTTTAAAGCCTATTGTATCTGCAAATAAGATTGCAACACCTACTTTTTTCTGTTTTCCATTTGCCTGGAATATAGATGACCATCCCTTCACCTTGAGTCTATATTTATCTTTTAAGGTAAGGTGAGACTCTTGAATGCAGCATATAGAGTCTGTTGTTATTTCATCTTTACCATTTCTGATTGATGAAATTAGAGATTTTCCAGGTTAAGTTTTTTTTCCTGGTTACATTAGCCAAAGGTTTATCAATTTTATTGACCTTTTCAAAAAACCAACTTTTTGATTTATTGATCTGTTCTATAATTCTTTTGTTTTCAATTTCATTTAATTTTGCTCTAATTTTGGTTATTTCTTTTCTTTTGCTGGGTTTGGGGTAAGAATTTTCTTCCTTCTCCAGTTGCTTAAGATGTCCCTTTAAGTTAACTTCCTCTCTTTCCGTTTATTTGAGGAAGGCTTGCAGTGCTATAAATTTCCCTCTTAGGAATGCCTTTGCAGTATCCCAGAGGTTCTGATAATTCGTGTCTTCATTGCCAGTTTGTTCCAAAAATTTGGTAATTTCCTTCTTAATCTTGTCTATGACCCATCTATCCTTCAGCATAAGGTTATTTAGTGTCCATGTTTTTGTTTGAGTATGCAGAGTCTTGTTATTGAGTTCAACTTTTATTCCTTGATGGTTGAAAAAATGCAGGGAATAATTTCTATTATTATAAATTTGCTGAGGTTAGACTTGTGACCTAGGATGTGATTGATTTTGGAGTATGTTTGGGCTGATGAGAAGAGTGTGTATTCAGTTTTGGGGGGATGAAATGTTTTGTAGATGTCTGTTAAATCCAAATGTTGAAGGGTTAAGTTTAAATCTAGAATTTCTTTGCTTAGCTTCTTTTTGAAGGATCTATCCAGCACTGCTAAAGGGGTGTTAAAATATCAACTACTATGGAGCTGGAGGTAATTAAATTACTCATGTCTGTTAGAGTTTCTCTTATAAATTGAGGCACATTCTGGTGGTGTACATAAATATTAATAATTGAAATCTCCTCATATTTAGTAGTAACTTTAACAAATAGGAAGTGTCCATCCTTATCCTTCCTTATTTTGGTTCATTTAAATCCGATTGTATCTGTGAGTAGGATTGCAACACCTGCTTTTTTCTGCTTTCCATTTGCCTGGAGTATAGATGACCATGTCTTCTTCTTGAGTCTATATTTATCTTTTCAGGTAAGATGAGATTCTTGTATTCAGCAGATATGTGACCTGAGTTTTTATATCCAGTCAGCCAACTGGTGACTCTTTAGAGTACAATTTAATCCATTCACCTTAATTGAGAATATTGATAAGTCTTTTGAAGTCTAGTGGACATTTTTAATTGTTTAGCAACTGTGGAAGTTGGAATTTGATCAAAAATTTCTGAGTGGGTTTACCTTTGTGGTGGAGGATTACACTGGTCATTATGGAGGATATGAGTGAGAATATCCTGGAGAGTTGGTTTAGTTATGGCAAATTTCTTCAACATGTGGATGTCATTAAAGTATTTAATTTCTCCATCATAAATGAAACTCAGTTTAGCTGGATACAGGATCCTGGGTTGAAAGTTATTTTGTTTTAGAAGATTAAAAGTTGATGACCATCCTCTTCTAGCTTGAAAGGTTTGAGCCAAGAGATCTGCAGTTATTCTAATATTCTTCCCTTTGTAGGTTATGGTTTTTTAACATCTGGCTGCTTTCAGAATTTTCTCCTTCATATTAACTTTGGCGAAATTGATTATGATGTGTCTGGGGGATGTCTTATTCGGGTTGAGTCACACTGGAGTTCTGAAACTGTCTGCTATCTGAATTCCAGAATCTCTTGGCATATCTGAAAAGTTCTCTTTCATAATCTCATGAAGAAGAGACTCTGTGTCTTGTGAAAACACTTCATCACTTTCGGGGATCCCTATAAGGCAAATATTGGTTTTCTTTGAATTATCCCAGAGCTCTCTGAGAGAGTGATCTGTTTTTGCCTTCCATTGCTCTTCCTCTTTGAAGGTTTGGGAGCATTAGAAAGCTTGTCTTCAATGTCAGAAATCCTTTCTTCTGCTTGCTCCATTCTGTTACTGAGGGATTTTACTGTGTTTCTCAGATCTTTGAGGGCTGCAACTTCTTGTCTCAATGTGTCAAAATCTTTGGTCATTTTGTCTTTGAATTCATTGAATTCTTGAGACATCTTTTGGATTACTACTTGAAATTCTAATGCCATCTTTTCCTCCATTCTGTTGATCTTATTTGATATCCAGTTTCTAAATTCAATTTCTGACATCTCAGCCATTTGTTTATGCATGGTCTCCTGTGCTGTGTCTACCTTGTCATTCCTTGGGGGAGTTCATTGACTCTGATTATTCATATTGCCAGAGTTTTTCCACTAATACTGCCCCATGATTGTTTTTCACTGTTGCCTCTGGCTGTCCTCAGAGTTTGGGAGGTGTCTCTCCAAGATTAGATAGGAGGGATCACTCTATTGTTACTGGAACTTTGTAGGGAGTGACCCTGTGTAGCTCCTCTGGGGCTGCCCCAGCCAGGGAGGTCTGGCTGTGGGAGAAACTCTGGAGTGTGTTACCCCTGGATCCAGCAGTAGGGTGGGGGATGGTGCACACAGTTCTGGGAGTGCCAGGTGCATGGTGACTTTGGCAAAGAGAGCCCACGGCTCCAGCAGTCTCTGGCCGGGAGGAGGGCTCCATGCAGAGACAGGGAGGGCTCCAGAGGGAGGGTACGGGAGGGAGGACAGAGGTTGTGCAGCTCCTGGAATCCCTGGCCGGAGGCGGCCGTGCAGAGGCCTGGCGGGCACGGGGCGTGGGGCACTGGGCCATGAGGTTTCCGGCGAAGTCCCTGACCAGGGGCAGACCTGCAGAGTCCCTAGCCAGGGGCAGGTGAAAAAATTCTCTTTTTAAGATTTAATGTTTCTATGATAAATTTGAAAGTGTTAATAATTAAAACTTTTAAAAGTTTACATGCAACTGCTCTGACTTTGGAAGTATGCCATGAATAAAATTTTAGATGCAAGAGATCTTAAAGAATCTTACTGCCCAAACTTCTTAACGACCTTTGATGTAACAGAAACCAAGAGCTTATATAAAGTCAGTTTCCTCTAACCCCAGGGCCTCTGCACCTACTGATTCCCCTACTGGACAGCCAAAAATATTCACATAGCTTAATCTTTCTCTTTACCCATGTCTCTGGGCAAAAAACATTTCCTTAAAAAAGCCATCCTGGTCATCCCATTCAAAGTCACACCTCTATCTCTCTCCATCCCTTTTCCTGTTTAATTTCTCCATAACAGTTACCACCTGATGAATTAGGTATTTATTTGTTGACAGCTTGTCTACTCCCATAAGAATTTATTCCAGGAGGCAGGATCTTTATGTTCCCTATATGTCTCCACACCCCAAACAGCATATATTAAATATTTCATGATCACTAAATATTCATGAAGTGAATAAAAAGATAGATGAGTGAAATGAATGAAGAAAGCTGAGGCAAATGATTCCAATTCCTGATTTTTATACCAGGGATATGTGTTGTGTATACACAATTCCAGAAGATTGTCATACAAAACAATGAAGGGCTTTAAGCACTGACTCTGCTCTATCATAATTCTAGATAACACCCTGGGCTTTTGTGGTAAGACCCACGTTGGAATCTGGAATCCATCCCTCACCATTTCTTTAAACATGAATAAATTATTTAACTTCTCTGAATCTCAGTTTCCTCATCTATAAAATGGGGGAAATAACTGTATATAACTCAGATGTGTGTAAGGCTTAAATAGCATAACATGGCAAAGCACTGAGCACAATGTCTAGCTCTTGTTTAGCACTCAAATACCCAAAACCAATAATAATCCTTGGGTCTCCTGGTAGTTCATTCATTTTCTCCTTTCTTCTTTTTGCCATATTTTTTTCATCGGCCTGCTTCCTTGCCTTCCTTAAAAATCTACCTCTAAAATGCCTTTCTTTATTTTCTGTTACATTAGGGTTTATTGTGCAATTGTACTTATCAACACAAGTAGCTTTTGTCACCTAGGTATCTCCATCAGGTGTACCCAACGTCAGATGTACCAACCAATCTAATTCTACTTTTTGTGACCACATTGGTACTTAGTGCCCTGCAGTCCTCAGAGGAGCTTTGGGGAATCTGTGTATGAATGAGAATGAAAGTGTGACTCAGTAGTGCCTACAAGAGATTGGTGATCCACATATAAATGCCTACTTTTTTTTCTTTTTGGTATGTGACAGATAATCCAAAGCAAAGCAGCCGAGTACCTCTATATATTAAAGTTCTAGATGTCAATGACAATGCCCCAGAATTTGCTGAGTTCTATGAAACTTTCGTCTGTGAAAAAGCAAAAGCAGATCAGGTGAGTTTCATAAAAATGTACATTCAAATTGAAAGTCAGATTAATTTAGATCTTCTAAATCATTCAGATGATTCACGGAGCTGAGGGCTAGTTGTGAATTGTCTATGAAATGAATGCTGAGGAAATTAATACTATAAATAAAAACCAGGACTGGCATAAGAGAACTAACAGCTTTTAAGAACTGGAAGTTCATCAAAGACTGATGCTGAATCCAAATCGGTCTTAAGTTTTCATTAAAATAGATTAGTCACAGCTTTATTGGAAAAACTTTATTGGTGAACAGATAGTTTAGTTACCATATGTACTTGAAAGTAATAACTAGAACATATTTTACAATTGCCTTTAATTCATAATTTTACTTATTTACATTGCCCATCTGTACAAATATTAATTCATGAATGTTACACATTTGTCCCCATGTGAAATAGGTCTTTGCTGCCAGTGATATAAAAATTTATATTACAGTTTGTCAGAACAGAAGTACACTCTTAAAGTACATGTGCAAGTGGAAAGCTAAAGTAAGGAAAATATACTCATTTTCTTTTCAGTTTTTTGCAAGTTGATATTTTGTGTATAAGCTAAGATTGCATTTCTAAGGAGGCTGTCCCAAGAGTACTTCCATTTTATTAAGTTGCAATGTTGTCATAGACCATTTTGATACTTTATAGCTTTACAACTCTCTTTCTCTTCCCCAGGGATATTTGCAGTGTCTGAAGACTTTTTTGGTTTTTTTGGAGACAGGGCCTCACTCTGTTGCCTGGACTATAGTGTAGTGGCGTCACCATAACTCACTGCAACCTCAAACTCATAGGCTCAAGAAATCCTCCTGCCTCAGCCTCCCAAGTAGCTGAGACTGTAGGCACATTCCACCACATCTAGATAATTTTTCTAGTTTTTTGTAGAGGCAGGAGTCTCACTGTGTTGCTCAGGCTGTTCTTGAACTCCTGGCCTCAAGTAATCTTCCATCCTTAGCCTCCCAAAGTGCTAGGATTAAAGGCGTGGGTCACAGTGCCCAGTGCATAACTAGGAAGGTGCTACTGGTATCTAGTGGGCAAGGTTGCTGCTAAACATACGGCAATGCACAGGACAGTCCCCCTTGTCACATGGCTTTCTAACCTATCAGTTCTTTCAACAGAGTGGATTCTTTGTCAAATTGTTAAAGGCTATCATCTTTTTAAAATTAAAAATAATTTAGTCAAGTAATTTATTATAAAACTGTGAGAAATAATTTTGAGTTATAAAAACTTTATGGCACAATTGTACAGGGGGTTTTAAACAATTTATGGCAAATCTATGGTTTTTTTCTTAGTTGATTCAGACCCTGCGTGCGATTGACAAGGACGACCCTTACAGTGGGCACCAATTCTCATTCTCTTTGGCTCCTGAAGCAGCCAGTGGCTCAAACTTTACCATTCGAGACAACAAAGGTAAATGAGTTGGAGTCACCTCCTTTCTCTGTACCCGTGTGTCCATTCCTGCCGCAGTCTATCCAGTACACGATGTGGAATCCACAGACATTCACCACTTTGCTTTCTGGTTCCAGACAATACAGCGGGAATCTTAACTCGGAAAAATGGCTATAATAGACACGAGATGAGCACCTACCTCCTGCCTGTGGTCATTTCGGACAACGACTACCCAGTTCAAAGCAGCACTGGGACAGTGACTGTCCGGGTGTGTGCATGTGACCCCCACGGGAACATGCAGTCGTGCCACGCCGAGGCGCTCGTCCACCCCACGGGACTGAGCACGGGGGCTCTGGTTGCCATCCTTCTGTGCGTCGTGATCCTACTAGGTAAACTGGCTCTCCCTGCATCCTATCTCCCCATGGTGAGGGGCTCACACTGTCACTGTGACACCCTAGATTTATCCGCCTCCCCCGTTAAGGCATACAGTCCGCTCTAGGTGAGTAGAGTCACATGCTGAGAATTCGTGTTGTTCCACTGTGAACTCATTTTTGCTTGAAAATGGCTTTGGAAAATGAACGAATGTGAACTTACCCATGTCTTTGCTTTCCCAAGAATCGATCATTCCACCAAAATGATCTCCCGTCTATCAGACTGGGAATGACTCTCGATGGGGGGAGGGGCTACAGGCACGATAAATATACCTTTGGCATTTCGTGTGTTGTTTAATATTCAACTTGGCACACATCGTGAAAGCACCAGCATGGCGCAGAGGATGAAGGCCCGTTCTACAAAAGTGAAGGTTAAAGATCAGTGGGGAAATGGAAAGGGGAGTGTGATGACTTTTTCTCTCCTCTGGGAAAAATAAAAGCTATGAAATGTTTTAAACCCAGTGATCTTATTTTAATCTACCCATTTAAATGACGATCTTCTTACCATTGCTCTGATGACCACATATGTATATAATGTGATGTCTATTATTTCTCAGACTTTTAATAATAAATAACTTCTGTGATTAAGGAAATAAATCTAGCACTCAAAAGAAACGATTGTACTAAAAGTGAAAATCAATGTCTAACAATGATTCAAATGATGTTTTTTCTCTGAACCAACCAATTAAGCCCACAAGTGGAGCTAAAATCACTCCACAGGCCCCTGACTGTGAACTAAGAAATCAAATGTTACTTAATGCAACACTTCCAAAAATAAGAGCAAGATTTGTAAAGCTTGCCTATACAATTGAAAAAGGAAAAAAAGTAAGAAATTAGAGTTAACCTGGATTACACAGGGGACAGAGCAATTTTGAGAAGAGTGAAAGAGAATCTACATTTCCCCAGGGATCCCTGCTTGAGAGCTTCCCGTTCCTAATCCACCTTGCTAATTATAACAGAAGCCTTGAGATTCAACTACAGAACTGTGATTCTCATTGTCAACCAAGATTTGGAGAAAGTATTTTAAGATATGAAGATAAATAAAAACTGACAGTGTGCAAAGACAAATCAGTGTTTCTAATGGTGTGAGTTTGTAAAAACTGCTTTAGAGGAGAAGAATGCAAATGTTCTTTTTGATCAAAAAGTTACTTTGAGAAAGAAGCCCTGGATTGGTAGGGCTTGTAGTCAGGCAGTGTTCTGTGGACTACTTTTGTGGTCTATGGAAAGAAAACCGACTCTCATCTGATAGAGGTGATTCTTTGTGCCCCTCCTCATCTACACATTTTCTTGTCCCTTTTTTCTTCCTTTTAATCAACTCAACATTTGTTCCCTCTTCATTCCCTTCTACCAATGAATTGGCTGTCTCTTCCTCTTCTAATTTGGCTTGGTGCCTCCTACATCTTGTCTGGTCTTTTTGGAATTCTGTACCTAATAAAAGAGATGAAAAATGGGATTTAACCTTTACTAGGTACATGCCATAGGCTAGTGCTGTGCAAGGGGCTTCATAAATGTTTTTCTCCTGTAATGCCCAGAACAATCTGGGATGTATTTATCCACATCTGAAATAAGAAAACTGAGGGTCCAGAGTGAAGGAATGTAGCCAAGCCATGTGAGAGAACTAGGTGCCAAACCCAGGTCTCCTCCTAGGCACGGGGCTTCCACACTGCACTGCACTCTACTTTCTTTGTAAGCTTATGGAACGCAGGACAATTTCCAGGCTGAAAAAGAGCCCAGCTTTAAAATGAGGCAAATCTGAGATTTTGTATAAGAAATCAAGCCACATTGGTGCAAGAGGAAACTCAGAATGAAGAAAGGAACATTTGGCATTTGGCATTTTACAAAAATAAAACAGCCATAAAAACAAACAAATAAACAGCCACTACATCTCAATGCCTCTGTGGTGCTTTGAGTTTGCAAAATCTCTACATCTATGAACTCTTTCCTGACAACCCTGGGCACTGTGTTATTGCTTCTGTTTTACCAATAAGAAAACAGGTTTAGAAAGGCAACACCATTTAATTTGACCTACATCTATTAATCTGGTTTTTGAGGCGATTTGAGCACAGATTTGCCCAATTATCTCCCTTTCCAAAAAAAAAAAAAAAAGAAGACGAAAAGAAATGAAAAATCTTATTGCTGTACTCTGGCTCTGAAAAGGATCAGGAAACAAGGACAGCTCAGATCCTGGTAATAGCACCCCATTGGTGTCTCACTTCTTTAGAATGTTTTCACCCTGTGTACTTAGAAATCACATTTTTAGTTTATAAGTTAGCTTTGAGAGATATCCTTCGAGGCAGTTCTACCCTCAAGCAATTCTGTTCAGATTTGCGTAAGGCTTGTGAGACAATGTATGGGCAGTTTTGATATAGAAGAATTAGGCCTTGAATAAAATGGCTTTAAACTTTTAAATGTATCCTTCTCTGTCCTAGGCAGCTGTACTTTCAGATGTGCATAGGACTAAAATAAAAGATATAAGTACCTTAAACGGGGTAGAATTAGGAGGTGATAAACACCTGGTTCTCTTGCTCCAAATGATTGGATGAACCCATATACATGAGAGCTTAATTTTTGAGAGATAGTTGACTCGATTCTATTCTTTATATCCCAATGACCATTTTTACTTACAACCATCCCTTTTGCAAATGCATATCATTGTTTATACAGGAAGCAGGAAAGGTAGATCACGGTATCCGTCTGCCCCCAACCCAGACCTCAGAGGAAAGGGGAAAGATCCCACAGACATATATGTCCCTTTCCTCTCCTCTGCGGGCTCTGTCTGGCGCCACCTCGGGTCTCCTAATTGTTCCTCAAACACTCCAGGCACACTCCCACCCGGGGCCCCTCCTCTAGTGCTATTTTCTCTTGCCAGATAAATCCTTGTGTCTTTGCTTAAATGATGCCACCTCACCCCACAAAATGTACACAAACCCTAAGGATGTTCATATGGGCTCCTCAGACATGCACAGAGGCACTAATCATCCTCCTTGGCTGCTCTCCTCTCATTTATATTGTATTTGTCGTCTTCTAGTAGTTTCCTTACTTATTACACATATCGTTTATTTTCTGCCTTCAACCCACCCCACCCATTCACACACACATCCCAGTTCTTAGAACTCCACTTGGTGCAGAGCAGGCACTACATAAATATCTATGGAATGAACAAGTGAATAAATACCCTGAACAGATGTGGTAAATGAGGCATCAGGATGCTCTCTGACAGCAAATGACAGTGTGTACAATTTTGCAACCACACACTTAAAGATAACAGGATTGCCATTTCCTTTGGAAATAGTCTATGGTCCAAACATGCCTCCAAGCATAGCAATTGAGAGTGCAGACTTTTTGGTCTAACCAACATGGATTTGAATCGCATGTACGTGTAACATCTCTAATCTTCGATCTCCTATTATGTAAAAGGAGCTTTTAATAATGATATCTACTTTGTAGAACTATTATGATAATTGAGACTCAGTATATTAAGTGCTTGGCACATAAAAAGCTCTCAATAGGTAACCCATTATTACTATTAATATAGTAATGGCTAAAATTTTAATATATAGACATACGAATGTGCATACATCCATTGTTATATAGGTGGTTATATATACTCACTAAAAAGCCATTATTCTGTAACATTTTTTGCAATAATTCAATTTTTGTGACACACAAAAATTGGGCTTTGTTATGGATGAGATAGTGAAGAGATATTACCGGGACTTCCGTAATGAACTCCCTGGACATATTCAGTTTAACGAGACGTTTTCTGCCCTGGATGGCTGTTTTCTCTCCAAGCTGATGCTATGTTTTGATTTTCTTCACCCATATGTCCATTTGCAGATAGATGTGTCTCTCTACAGGTAGCCAGCGCTGTTCCCCCCAGCCAGCTATGAAGAAAGATCAACAACTACTTCAACACAATTTTTGCCTCTCATTTCAGAAAAGAGGAAAAATCAAAAGAATTAGCCTTCCATATGACAAACTTACAGAACGTGAACCTTTGAAAAAGTAAAAAAAAAGTTCTCACTTAAGTGTTTATTTTGCTCGAACAGAAACAATACAGCATATGTATTATTGCCTGCCCCCTTCGAACTGGCTGATCTTAAAATCCCAAATGACTTTCTGAATTATATCTGGGTCTCTCCAGGCGTTATCTGTAATAATATTTCTCTACATATAGGACAGGTATGCAAACATTCACGTCTCTGACTTTGGGTTTTAAACTGATTTTACACCTTTCTCAAGGAAGGAGAAAACGAAGAAGGCTGGTGCAATAGTTATTTTAGGTGTGGGGTTACACAAACCCTTCCACACATCCCGAAGGTGCCAGTCTTGTCCTTATAACTGGTTTCAGAGCATTGTAGGTGTTCAGCATAATTTGCACCCTTATTACAGTATTTGCACTGCAGCGGAGCTTTTTTTATTATTTTATTTTTTCCTTGCCTTGAGACTAGTTTGCCATTTCAAAATAAAAAAGGAAATACTGACAAAATATGATGGTGTTTTATCCTCTGCTTAAATTATAGCCTCCTCTCATCTATTTTCTCTATTTTGGGGGGTCCTGGTTTGATCATGGATGGAGGCAAGTGCATCCTTAAAGAAATAAAAGTTGAGTCTGCATTTTCTCGAGAGCTTTTAAAACTTCACATTCGAGCACAGCGTTTCTTCCTGACATTAATCCGGCAGCAAAGTAACTGTTCCTCCCCTCTCTGTTCTGTGTTCTGCTTCCAGTGACAGTGGTGCTGTTCGCAGCTCTGAGGCGGCAGCGAAAAAAAGAGCCCTTGATCATTTCCAAAGAGGATATCAGAGACAACATCGTCAGTTACAACGACGAGGGTGGGGGCGAGGAGGACACCCAGGCCTTTGACATCGGCACCCTGAGGAACCCCGAAGCCATAGAGGACAACAAACCGCGACGGGACATCGTGCCCGAAACGCTCTTTCTACCCCGACGGACTCCAACAGCGCGCGACAACACCGACGTGAGAGATTTCATCAACCAAAGGTTAAAGGAAAATGACACGGACCCCACCGCCCCGCCCTACGACTCCTTGGCCACCTACGCCTACGAAGGCACCGGCTCGGTGGCCGATTCCCTGAGCTCGCTGGAGTCGGTGACCACGGATGGAGACCAAGACTACGACTACCTTAGTGACTGGGGCCCTCGGTTCAAGAAGCTCGCGGATATGTACGGAGGCGTGGACAGCGACAGAGACTCCTAATCGGTTGCCTTTTTCATTTTCCAGTACGACCCTGAAATATAGGAAACGGCTATTTCTTTATATTTATCCACTGCTCTGTGAAGGGGTCCCTGCCCTACCCATTCCAAAAGCCAACCACTGCAGTCCTTGTGGATCTAATGGTAGAGACTTTTTTCTAGAACACTTTTATGAGCTTCCAAGGGGCAAATTTTTATTTTTTAGTGCGTCCAGTTAACCAAGTCAGCTCGACAGGCACGTGCTGGAGAGGACGGGCAGTGGGGTTTTCTCTGGTTCTCCGAGGGTGCATTTGGAGCACACTGGTTTCCACCGGCCTGGGGTTTTAGTACATCCACTGACTCAGGTCAGCTGACTGCTCTGCCTGTAAATTTCACATGCTAATGGGATAAGGGATTATACTTTAATGATAAAACTATAATCTTAGTAAAAGAAATAGGGTATATCAGCTCACAAGGAGATAAACTATATAAGGGTGTGTCTTTTCTGTGGCAAAGAATTTAGAGTGATATTTGCCCATCCTGTTTGTTCTTCAAGAACTTTCTCTGGCCCCAACTATTATTCAAAACATCAATCAAAACATCAAATCCATCAATGTTTCAAAATTCTTTTTATGCTTAAGGAATAGAAGCAAGTGAAATGGTAACATTCAAAAACAATAGCAACAAACTTAGTAAGACTTCATTCCTTGCCACTAACTCATAATTGTTACGTATTAGACATGCAAAAGTTTGCCTTTGCGCCTTATGAAGGGGGAGGGGAAATAGCAAGGGAGGAAATATTTTAGCATATGTGAAAGCTTTGGCCACCAAATGCATCACAGATCACTAGAAATTCTTTCCACCATCAGTAGACTAAGGACAAATAAGTCTAATCGTTTAAGTCCTTGAAAGAATTTTTCTGAGATGAATTTTAACCCTCTTGTCTGTAGTTGTCAGTATTATTCTATCATACTATCCTGTACTTGCAAGTAGCAGTGTGAAGTACAATACTTCATCTTCTTCAGATACTTTACTTCTTACACTATTAAAATGAATTGGTAAAGGTAAACAAAACCTGCTCTTTGCATTCAGTGGAGAGGTCAGAGCCAACAACACATGAACCTAATACCCAGCCCTTCACATCCAGAAACATTGATATATTTATATAACATAATGGATATCTACCAATAACAGTGAGATCATAGTGAAAACCTATATATTCCGTGTCTGGAAGATGCTTACACTGGGAAAACTTGGGTTCCCTTCAACAAGAGTGTTTAAGATTGTAATTAAAATAGTTGACTTTCAAAAGCATTCATATTTTTTCATTGTTTTTAACTTTGCTTTCATGGCTATCCTGCCGTGCTTGTCTTTGAACTAATGATAAAGTAATGGTCTCAAAGAACAACATTTACGTAGTGTAAAATCCAACCAATCTCTTATTTCTCTAATTATGCAATTAGCCTCATAGTCAGTTAATATCCAGAGGACCCGGCTGAAACTGAACTAATCCTTCTGGCAGGTTCAAATCATTTATTTCATACAACTGTTCTAATGACTTTTATCATTAAACTCTTACATTGTACAGTCATCAGAAATTTCCAAAGTACTGTAATGAAAATATCCTGGGTTTGAAAATCTAAAAAACAGGCTCTGTGTATATATAATATATACTTAAGAATATGCTGACTCCACTTATTAGACTTAGGGATTTGTTTTCAATTAATGTTAATTTTCTACAAATAATCATAATGTCATTTCTATTCGGGAATATTGTCATAATGTGCACATATTTTTAGTTTGGAAACACATTGGTGTTTAAGTTTTAAATAGGCTTATTACCCAGAAAGTAAAGATGTCACCTTTAAAACAAAAGAAATATAGTATTTTGGGTTACTCAATTAGAGTGAAAATGTTTTACACTCTAATAATACTATATTATTCCTGATGTTTCCGGAATGGTTTCCTATTTTACAATGGACTACCCTGTATACTAACAAGTATTTCGTGCCTGAGATATTTCCTGCTTTCAGGATTTCTTTTTTCTGGTTCTTCATACACACACGCACACACATACACACACAGAGGAATGCAAATAAAAGTCTACTAGAGGTTGTCACTCTAATGAATCAAAGTGTATCATAGTCACAGGTAAGTGTTGAGAAAAAGATAGCTTAGTAAAGTTAATTATTAAGTACTAGTGACTTATAGCAATAGAAGAGCGCCATAATCACAAGACTTACTGTACAATTAAAGAGCTCTCTATCTTTATGTTTTCTGTCGTGTAACAAATCGAATCAAGAAAGATAGTTCTGTAGAAAGAAAAGTGTCATCAAAAGTTGAGGGTTGACACCAGCAATTTCCAGTATTGAAGAGTAGGGTTTACTTTCTCCAAATAAGTGCAAGTGGTTCAATAGTAGAATATTTGAGATATAATGGGCAGGGTCTTTTATCCCATCCTGAAGATGATACAGTGTACCAAGAACAGATTATTAGGACAAAATGTTGAAATCACTTTCATCTTTTACCACAGAAGCCAATAATGAAGTAAATTTATGGGAAATTGGAGACCAAAGCTGAATATTTAGTACTAGGGTCCTGCAAGTATCAAGTTAGAGTGATATCTTCCTGTAATTAAGACTCTTTGACACCATGGAAACAGTAAGAGCTGCAGTTACATCATCCTTTGACTTGGTCGTACTTCCTTCTCTCTAAAATGTCAGGTCAAACACCATTCCATGTGCGGAGCAGATTTTTCTTTTTAAGTGATAGATCCTGAGTCAACCTGAAAGATTACTGGGGAAGAAAATAGTTTTCAACTTGATTTTCACATTGTCGTGTTCTGATTTTAGAAGTTGGTGATGGAAAAGATGGAAGGAAAATGGGAAGAACTAAAATTTTATTATTTGTTTTAATCACTGAGAAACTAAAATTCACTAAACATAAGCTGTTTTGTGAACTGTTTCAAGGACATTAAGGCCTTTCAGACATTTTTCACTTTTTTGCCCTCTCTTCAAAGGGAAGAGTTTTTTTTAAACTACTAAAATGTTCCCTAGCATAAGGTGACTTTTCTAACCATTGAGCCATTGTGCATAAGTTTAAGGCTCCTTCAACTTCATGGCCACTTTTCTGCTGAGAATCCTGAAATAATTTGTGCCCAAAGAAGCAAAGATATCTTCATAGAAACATAAGAGAGGGAATCTGGGCACAGTAAGTGTATGTTTCTTTCAGAACTTTCCTTTACAGTTCAGGTACATAAAGGGTGGTTCAGCTACGAAATTACTCCATTTTCAAATAGAACAAAACCTGGCAGTTCAATTTTAACTCGGTATAAAAATGTGTGATTTAGTTTTCATTTTCAGCTCCCAAAGAGTTGTGTGAAAGTTCTTAAAAATTGAATCTGTATCTTAGATGCATCCAAATTTTATGGATCCAAATTAGTTTTAGGACATTTCCATTCTTTCATTTTTAAACACATAAATTTTCCATGTCCTGATTTGCTGAACAATATCTCACATCAATTGCTTTGCCTGAAAGTGGATATTCTATTGGAGATAATGGTATATAAACTATGAACTCGGCATTTTTAGATTCTGTATACTCAAGTACCACAAAAGAGCATGAAGTTGAAAGGAAAGATCAGAGTTGATTCCCGGGTACAAACTAAACATTTAAATCAGGTGCTCATGTTTATCTGCTAAACTCATTTTCCCCAGGAAGAGACCTTCAAATAAATTCTTTTATCCTAGTCCCTAGTTTTGAAGTGGTATAATTACTCTGGAAGAAACACTTTAAAAAGTCATGATCCCTAGTATTTTGAAAAGTATCCTCTGAAAAGGATCACTTTAGTGTCATTTTAATGTTTATGTTTTATCTAGATGAAATCTTTTTTGAATTGTGACATTGTAGCAGGGGATTCAAAATTCCAGCTGTCTGCTGTGTTCAAATTAACACCACAACCTTCTTTATCAGATTATGAGAGTAGAAAGATTAACCCTTGGTATGTGAATCCTCGGAAAGATGAGTTACTTCCTAAGCTCTGACAAGCAGCTTTCTTTTCCAGAGAACACAGAATTGCACTGAGGTCTGCTCAAAAGTTCAGTGACTATTACGGTTGCAGCATTTTTAATCTCCCTATGGCATCTTTATGGAATAATTTTCTAAAGGGATAATTCTCTCCTAAAAATATCAGACCCCAACCATATTTAATGTGGAAAGCCATACCGTCTTAGAGAGGAAATACATTGACTCACACGCTTGTTAAAAGTTAATAAAGAAATAGCTCATTTTTAAAGCCAGAAGTTTATGGTCTCTGCATCATCAATTTAATTTAAGCATCGCTGAGACTATCTTTAATCTACTCCCATTTCCTAATACCTTATTTATGATGCATTTTCATTTTTTATTTGGGGAGGGAAGACATTAGCCCAACATAGCCAGCAGATGAAAGTGTTGAAAGAGGTCAGATGAAAACAAAGGCTCTTACCCACTGTATTTCAAACAGGAATGAGGCACTTAGCTGAGGAACCAGTGGGTTATTAGATTAATTTCAAAAGAGCTTTTACAAGTTGCTTAATTACATTTTTTTTTAAACCCATGGACCACAAACTTAAATTTCTTCCCAAATGGGGTTAATTTGACAAAGGAGGCATGGACCCAGTGTTGTAGAAAAAGCATTCCACTATAATGAGACCTTGGTCTTTCTTGTGAGACTATGCTATTTATGTAAATATGTCTGAAGGCACCTTTTGTAAGCTTTTAGTTTTCTATGATCTATTAGTTTAGTCTTTATTAAAGAATCAAATGTATAGAAACACTAGGCATTCAGGGGGAATGCCGTGTAGCAAGTGTGAAGCTGATCTGGTCTGAAGAAACATAGAAACACGCCAAACCCACAGTACTATTTTGTTTGTGATTATTTTTGTTGCTTTAAGAGTGACCTGCTTAAGAATAGGCCTCACAATAAATGCTATGTGCGTCTTCGGTAGTACCAAGCGAGGGCAATTTGGCATTCTCCTACTATGATTTGTGATTTTTAAACCCAGAAAATAAAAGCTTTTTGGTATTGACTGGTTTTAATTAAAAAATATATGTACTTCTAAGTATAAAGGGAAACTGATGCCACCCTTGAAGACTTGCTGGCTGGAGCACTCAGTTTATGTTGTTTTCCTCAATATCGTTCATGTCTTTGGCAACAAGGAACTCAGCTGCCATCGACTGCTAGTTAGAGAGATTTCCATAACCTCACAGTTTACCTGAGAAAGTTGTCTGTGTTAGAAGAATGGAGTGGAGAATATTAACTTCTAGCTCAGTGTGGCCGGGCCTTTTGTTACAGTCAAATAGCAAATTCACACTCCTTGAAACAGCTTCTTTGGTTTTTGTTTTGTTTTCTTAGAACTTATAAATTTGAAAAGAATGCAATTTAAAAAGTGATTTCTCACAAAGAGTAAATATGCCTTTTGCAAATCAATTTTTGTAACAAGTTATTTATATGATATTACTTAATAAACTGTTTTTTTTCTAACTGGTTTTTTTTTTTTCAGTTCTCTCCAACCATTGTTTGTAATCACAAAGATATTTTTTAATGCAAACACTGACACCCTTTATCTTTCTGAATCTGCTGTTTGAACCTCTCCCATAGCTAACAAAAGCCGACGTGTACAATAATTAGCTTGTAAACAATAGTTTCTCCCAGGCTACACTATATATCATTGGCACTGCCCTGCAGACTTCTTCCTGCTAGGACATCAAGAATTCTACTATTATTTATGGAATCATTTTATTAAGAAGAAAGCTATTTATCCTCATGGTAATTGCTTTAGATTAAAAAAAAAGAAAAAAAAAGGACAGCTCTATATTTGTACCCCTCTCAAATCTCCATCCTTTATTTCACTCCCATAAAAACAATTGTCTATGGATCTCTGATTTTAAAAAAGAAAAAGCAAGAGTCAGGTTAGAGGAAAATAAGAATAAAATCCTTCCAGCATTCTGATACTATGAGTAAATAAAATGGTTTTAGCATATTTAGAGCTATAATATTTTACATGCTTGCTCACAGCTTTGCAAAGGAGCTTTTCATTTATTTATTCGTTGCATATATATTCAGCCCTCTGTGTGCTGTGGAATACTCGATGGTAAGGCAGATTAGTATTTTTTTTGCAGTACGCACTAGAAGGTGCCATGGAGACTGATGTCTTATAAGAGGTACTGAGTGTTCATAGGCAGGAGAAATTGTTTCTGCCCAAGTAGAAGGGTGCACAGGAGGTTTAAAAATTAGGAGGATTGAGATAAAAGGAGATAAGAAATCAAAAAAAATAGCAGGGGAAAGAGAGAAAGGTGAGGGATGTTTAAGCAATATAGTCAGTCTCAGCTGAGCTCCCTGAAGGGGACTAAGCTTGGAAAACTCATGTGGCAACAGAACGTACGAAGCCAAAATGCCAGAGAAGGGAACTTTTGCTTTGTTTTTTCTTTTTTTTTGTTTTTGTTTTTTGCCATTTGTCTAACGTTAACTTTGTCAGAAACAGAAAGCCATAGAAGGAAATGATGTGATTAATACAGCATTTGAAGGGCATACATTGTGCACAGTAGCAAGCACAACACTCTAGAGCCAGGTCCCTCCCTGCTCCATGCCACCTACTCCAACTGCGCCCTACCCCCAGGGTTATGGCACCCCTGAGGCGAAGACAGAGCAAGCTAAGCCTGCAGAATGCTGGGAACTTCTGTGACCTAACGGTAACTTGGGCAGGAAGGGTAATGGAAGGTCTCAGGGATGCAGTTGAGGAAGCAGAGGCCTGCAAACATTTAGATAGAGGAAGGCATTTTCCAACACCATAACAAACCACTTTCCTTAATAATCATTATCATAGTTAGGATAACTAAGCCTGGTGGTGGCAATGGACAAAATCTAAGGTCTCCAGAAAGTTTATTTCTCACTCTTGCCAAGTTCAGGGTGGTTGTAGATCTTCCTCCCTCTTGTAGCAATGCCATTGGGAGCACACAGCCTCCAAGGTAATCCTGGCAGAGAGAACTTGGTCACATGACCCCAGACTAACTGGGAAGCAACTGGGGAATGTAGACAAGCACATGTCTATCCCTTGAGCACTAAGACACTCTGCCACATATAGTCCCTGCCAATCTTGCAATATCTTTTGCAAATTTCCCCCAATTCCGGTCACCATAATAAGCCACATCCCAACGTAATCATGAGGGTGCTATCAGAAGAGAAGGTAGAAAGTCATTCACAAGTTTACCCTTCAAGTTGAAAACTCTCTTAAGAGGTGTTTGTCCACCATCCCTGACTCCAATGCCCTTCCCAGACATTGCCAACTATTTGTCCCATTTTTTCACAGATATCCTAGATATAACCTTAAAATCCCCAAGGGGAAGGCCTCAAGCAGCCATCAACGGTAGACTAATGTTGACCTATGTGCCATCTCGGGCCTAAGAGAGGAAGTTCCCCAGTTTAAAAAAAAAAAAGTAAAACATTTTCTTTCACTCTCAGTTTTGTTGACTACTCACTGCCAATATTTGCAAAGAGTACTCTGGACTTGAGATTGTCAATGTTCGAAATAATGAAAGAAGCTAAAAGGCTTCGTGCACATCTTTACATCATAAATCTGAACCAATAAGCACCTATCTCATTGCACAACTCAGATATTAATTTTACCGTGGTTAATTTCACTGAAAGCATTTCCCTCCAAGGAAACTCCTAACTTTTACATTCATTCTGCAAAAGTCACTTGAGAACCTACTCTGGGCAGGCAGAGAGCAAGGTGATAGGGATACGGGGTTGACAAGACACATGCACCCTGCTCTGTGTACACCCTTCCATCCAGGGCTGTCATGATTAGCGTCCCAGTATTAATCCTCATTTGCCTGACTACACATTTTGTACTGACTGCCACTGTGACTCCTTAGAGCACTTTTCTAGATTTCATATTCCTGAATTCAATACTTTTCCGAATATGCTATGAATAGATATAGCTCTTTAAAAGAAGTAGATTGTCACCTGCTTCTCTCTATAACATGCGTATTCCTTTTCTAAATGTCTTCCTTGACATATTAGATCATCTTTAGTGCTTCCTGAGCCATTTGGTCCTCAAAACTTAACTTTTAACATCAAATATATCCTGTTTGCACGCTGATATAAAAAAAAAATTCCTTATGGTGTGTAAAGGATAGGTTTTATAAAAGCTTTTAACTGTGCTTAGCTGCCTGATAATAATGCCTTACTTTTATACAGCACTGTAGAATAACTATCACATATATTACTTAATACAAGTCTCACGGAATCTCTGAACAATAGACTGTAACATTCACAAAGAAAGTGAGGTCATTTGCCCTGAGGTCCCCATCACAGGAATTCAAATTAAACTCACTTCTTTTAACTCAGACTCTGCGATCTTGCCATGGAGCTCCACATTTTCCCCTTTGCATGCGTAGTCCAATCCCATCCATTTGAGAGAATATTTGTTGGGAGAAAAAAGTATTCTTTTCTTCCTTTAAATGGAAACAGATGATGGTGGGCTCTGCTGATGGCTGCAACCTCAAAGCCATCCCTCTCCAGAAGATCAGTCCAAAGGATCTGCAGAGAAAAAAGAAGAGTCTGAAACGCAAAATTCTGCCTATTAACCCCAATTACCCACCTGATTACTGTTAAAAAAAAGTAAGAACAGTATTTCCCAGGAAAAATATCCCCAAGAAACATAAAAATTCCACCCAAGACTGCAAAAGCTTTAATTCCTTACATAAGAATAACCTTGACTTGGTGGGGCCATGCCCATGGTGCATCTTAGAGGGGTACAGGCGTAACTTACTAAATGCAGAATACAATGTCTTCATACAATAAAAAAAAAGAATATTCAAAAAGAGATCATATTTTTGGATTGTATATTAAATATAGTGAGGTTGCATTTAATGAGATTTTTTATTGTGTAAATGATGTATAAAATTTACCACTTTAGCCTTTTTAAAGTGTGTACTTGGTAGTAACTAAATGCCCCTCATTGTGTAACTATCCCCAGAACATTTTCATATGGCAAAACTGAAACTCTGTATCATAAAACAATTCTCGTTTCTCCCTCCCCATCCTCTAGTAACCTCCATCTTACTGTCTGTTTCTGTGAATTTAAATGCCTCATACAAGAGGACTCAGCAAATATTTGTCTTCTAGTGACTGGCTTACCTCACTTAGCATAATGTTCTGAAGGTTCACCGATGTTGTAGTATATGACAGGACTTTTTTTCCTTTTTAAGGTTGAATAATATTAGTGTATGTATATACCATATTTTGTTTATTCATTCACCCATTAGTGGACTTTGAGTTACTTCCAGCTTATGGGTATTGTGAATAGTGCTGCTGTGAACACGGGTGTGCAAAATATCTTTTTGAGAGCCTGTTTTTAATTCTTTTGTATATGTACAAAGAATTGGAATTGCTGGACCATGTGGTAATTCTATTTAATTTTTTGATTAATGGCCATATTGTTTTCCATACTAGTTGCCCTATTTTTGAATCCCAATGGTTCTAATTTCTCCACATCCTTGCCAACACTTGTTATTTTGTTGTTGTTGTTGTTTTAAAATAATAGCCATCTTACTGGATTGTAAAGTGGTATCTTGCTGTGGTTTTAATATGTGTTTCTGTCTCTGATGAATAGTGATGTTGAACATCTCTTCATATGCTTACTGGCCTTTTGTATATCATTCTTTGAGAAATGCCTATTTAAGTCCTTTGCTAATGTTAAAATTGGGTTGAGTTTTTGTTGTTGAGTTATAGGAATTCTTTATATATTCTGGACATTAAACCTTTATCAGATACGTGATTTGCAAATATTTTCTCCTATTCTGTAGATTGCCTTTTCATTCTATTGATTGTGTCCTTTGATGTACAAAAACTTTGAAATTTTATTTAGTCTCATTTGTTTATTTTTGCTTTTATTGCCTTTACATTTGGTGTCATATGCAAGAAATCATTGCCAAATCCAGTGTCACAAAGACTTTCCCTTATGTTTTCATCTATGAGTTTTATAGTTTTGGGTCTTACATTTAGGTCTTTAATCTATTTTGAGTTAATTTTTTATATGGCATAAGATAAGGGTCTACCTTTATTATTTTGCAGCTGGATATCCAGTTTTCCCAGTATCATTTGTTGAAGACAGTTTCCTTTTCCCATTGAGTAGTCTTGGCACTGTGGTTGAAAATCACTTGAGCATATACTCAAGGGTTTATTTCTGGCCTCTCTATTCCATTCTTTGGTCTATATGTTTATTTTTATGCCAGTATCACACTGCTTTAATGATTATAGATTTGGATTATTTTTTGAAATCTGGAAGCATGAGGCCTCCAACTTTGTTTAATTTTTTTCAAGGTTATTTTGGCTTTTCAGAGTCCCTTTAGACTCAATATGAAATTTAGAATAGCCTTTTTCTATTTCTGCAAAAAGTGCCATTGGGATTTTGTTACAGATCGCATTAAGTATGTAGATTGTTTTGAGTAATATGGAACATTTTAGGAATGTAAAGTCTTCCAATCCCCTAAACACTGGATGGATGTCTTTTTATTTATTTGTATCTTATTTAATTTTGTTGCATAATGTTCTGGCATTTTATTGTATAAGTCTTTTGCCTACTTGGTTAATGCCTAAGTATTTTATTCTTTTTTTGGTGCTATTAAAAGTGGAATTAATTTCTTAATTTCCTTTTCTTGTATTGTTTATTGTTGCTGTATAGAAACACAGCTGATTTTTAAGAGTCAATTTTGCATATCTATGTTGAATTTGTTTATTATTATAATAGTTGTTTTTGTAAAGTCTTTAAGTATTTTTTTACGTAGAATATCATATCATCTGTGAACAGAGATAGTTTTACTTCTTTCTTTCCAATTTGGATAATTTTGATTTATTTTCTTGACTAATTGCTGTGGCTAAGACTTCTAATACTATATTGAGAAGGAATAGTGAGAGTGAGCATCCAGGTCTTATTCCTGATCCTAAAGGAAAAGCTTTCAGTCTTTCACCACAGAATATGATATAAACTCTGGGCTTTTCATATATGGCCTTTATTATACTTAGGTAGTTTACTTTTATTCCTAGTTTGTTGTATTTTTTTTTTATCGTGAAAGAGTACTGAATTTTGTCAAATGCTTTTTGTGTGAAATTGAGATAATGTTTTTCCCCCTTTATTCTGTTAGTGTGGTACATTACATTATTGATTTTTATACCTTGAACTATCATATGGTTTCAAAAATAAATCCTATTAGATAATGAAGTTTAATCCTGTTAATTGGTGTTGAATTTGTTTGCTAGTGATATGTTGAAGATTTTGGCATCAAATGCATCAGGGATATTGGTCTGAAGTATTCTTATAGTGTTTTTGTCTGGTTTGGAATCAAGATAATATGAGCTTGAAAACTCTTCAACTTTTGGAAGAATTTGGGTAGAATTAATTAATTCTTTTTTATATAATTGGTAGAATTTTCTAGTGAAGGCTTCTGGTCCTAGGCTTCCATTTGTTGAGAGGTTTTTGATAACTGATTCAATCTCCTTACTAGTTACTGGTCCGTCTAGATATTTCTTCATGATTTAGCCATTGTAGGTTGTGTGTTTTTAGGAATTTATCAATTTCTTCTAAGTAGTCAACTTTGTTGGTGTACAATATTCATAGCATTCTCATATAATCATTTTTGTGGCATCAGTTGTAATGTCCTCTTGTGTTTGATTTTAGTTATTTGGGTCTTCTCTATTTTTTTCTTAGTTAATCTAACCATGAACTTGTCAATTTTATTCTTCTTAAAAAGAAATCAACTTAGTTTTGCTGATGTGTTCCATTGTTTTTCCATTTTTTTTAAAAATTTACCTATGTTCTAATCTTTATTTCCTTCCTTCTTCTAGCTTTGGTTTCACTTTGTTTTTCTTTTTCTAATTCCTTGAGGCATAAAATTAATTTGTTGACTTGAGATCTTTCTTCTTTTTTAATGTATGTATTTTCACCTTTAAGTCTCCCTTTCAGCACTGCTTTTGATGCATCTCATACTTTTCTGTGTATTGTGCTTTCCTTTTTATTTATCTCAAGGTGTAATTTCTCTTGTGGTTTCTTCTTTGATCCATTGATTGTTTAAGAGTGCATTGTTTAATTTCCACATATTTGTGGATTTTCCAGTTTTCCTTCTGCTATGGGGGATAAAATTCATAAGTAAGTTTGGCTAATTAAAAACAAACAACAAAAGTAAGGCTAGCTTAAAAATACCTTAAATGCTCAAAGAGACTATAATTTCTAAAATATGTAAACCGTGTTAGAGAGTGATGCTCTAAGCTATCATTGTAAAATAGGCAAAAATTTGTGATATTTACTAGAAATATTAAATTTGGTGTACTGTGGCAGGCACCTATAGTCCCAGATACTCAGGAGGCTGAGACAAGAGGATCGCTGGAGCCTAACAGTTTGCTGTGAGCTATGATTATGCCACAGCACTCAACCCAGGGTGACAGAGTGAGACTCTGTCTCAAAAACAAAGAAAAGAAGTTTAATATTAAGTTTGCATTGAGGAAGAAAAAAGAAAGAAATCATTATTATGAACATTCCAAGAGGGAGGAAGACAGGAGCAAAGGTCTTGTGTTTTAAATAATAAATGAAGTCAGGTTACACACACACGTGCAGTTATTATACAAAATGAGTGAAGTTAAAGAGAATAAATTAAATATAGCAATGATAATGAATACACTATAACTTTTAGGTAAATCAAATTAACTTCCTATAACATAAACATTCTACCAAATTTAAATTTCATATGACAAAGTCTCCATCCATCGTCTCAATATTAAAGATTGTATGCCACAGAAGAGAAGAATCAAACTCTAGCCAGGACTCAAAAGAAACTTCATTATTGCAAACAAACTTCATTAGAAAATAGCTTTGTGATATTAGAACAGTGATATTAGAACATATTATAAGTATGGGTGTTATCTATTATGGGTTAATGTATACACTCTCACTATTCAAGGAAAATGTAGTTTGAATATTTCCCTGCCTTGTACTCTCACCTAATAACATGTCCTTGGTAGCACAATGCTTTGTCTTCTCAAAGCACCAAATGTTAACATTTTCCAGATATTTTCTATGTTCCTTATTGGACTGCTGCATCTGGCCTCAGTTATATTTTGTACAAAATTAAATTAGAAAACATAGAGCTTATAATTTCATGTTTTTACTATAGTTTGAAAATGGTATATCATGTATGAATTGCTATAAATTTGGTAAGTATAAATTTTAGGCAAATGTGTCATTAGGCAAATAGTTCACTAGATGAGAGCTCATTAGGCAAATTGACACTTAGATGAAAACATTTAAGGAGAAATAACCTGTGACTGTTCCGCAGGTCATTTTTATGCCACTCCGATAAAATTTTTTTTTCTCTGGGCCAGTCAAATAAGGTGCTCACTGAATCCTAGACTATATATATAATATTTGTGTGTGTGTGTGTGTGTGTATATATATATATTCTTCTTCCTCCCAGAAGATATCAGTGAAGGTTGATTAATAGTGAGTTGAGCACAAAGAAGGAAAAATAATTCATCCCAGAGAGTATGATCACGGGCCAAAACTTCATGGATTTAATGCCCAGGCTCACATAAGCTGAGTACTCCTGGATGATAAAAGCAGAACAGACTCAAAAAGAGTTCGGATTTCTTATAATTAGCCACACAGACTAACAAGCAATTTTGTTTAAAAAAGAGACAATATTGAAAATGTCTGTAGGAAACAGAAACTTTAAAAAGTGATTTGTCACTGAAAGAATTAATATTGTTAAAATATCCCACTAGATGGAGTGATCTATAGATTCAAAGCAATTTGTATCAAAATACAAATGACATTTTTAACAACAACAAAGAAAAATTCCTAGAGGGGTATAGAACCTGCTCTCTCCCCCCAGCTTGAATTAAATTGAGTTTTTCTCTTGTGTAGGCATGTATTAGTTCATCTACTGGCTTCTTAATTAGTTTTGAGTATATTGGGTACTTCCTTTTCCATTCTTGTGATACTTTAAAGAGAATGTTCTCCCACTCATTAATAGAACATTTTATACCCCCTTGATATGTGTGTGCGGCATCATTAGTCTTGACATTCAAACTAAATTTGGGAGTTCCATCTTGTTTCTATAGCAGATTGGCCTAGAACTGTAGGTGCTGTGTCTGTCTCTCTGAGTCTACATTTAATTTCTCCACAACTGCAGATGACCAGAAACCCCCACCCCTACATTCTGTTCTGATGTTCACACTTGAGTTTTATTTTAATTTTAAACAAACTTTGAAAGATCACTTGGAGGAAATAGACTTCTGTGTGTGTATGTGTGTGTGTGTAATGTTAATTACGTGGTCTGCATTTTTCCATCACATCACACAAAGCTGGGAACTCCTCAAATAAATAAAAACATATTTTAAGAATTTTCACCGAGGGAATTGGTGTAATATTTGAGGAACCATATAATTTTATAAATACATATTAAAGTTTTAAATGTACAGGCCTCTGACAACACAATGCTATCTATAGGAATTAAACATAAAGAGAGTTGGGCAAATTGTCAGACATCTAAGTATAAAAATTTTTACTGTCACATTAAGAAAAACTTACAGTATAGTTTTATGTAAAACTATATATTCAAACAATGGAATTGTAGGCAATCATTCAAAGGTTATGAATATCTGCTTTCATGAATATTGAAAGATGCCCAAGATATATTTTTGACTTAAAAAAGGCTACAGATCAGCAATCTAGCTGGAACCACGCATGTGTGTGTAGAGGCTTGTGTGTTTGTGTGTGTATACACAGGGAGAACTCTAGAAAGAATTTTGCCAGAACACTAATAAAGATCATTTCTGAATGGCAAGATTTTAGAGGGTTTCTGCTTTCTTCTGTCTGCCTTGTGTTTGATTTTTCTATGATGAACTTACATAAATGTTAGCTTTTTATTCTAGTATCTACAGACTTTCTAAAGAAGCCAGAATCTGAGGGCTGTGGGTCACCCCAAGGGCCTCTCTTACCAGTTCCTTCAGTTGCCATTACTGTTCTCAATGAGGACATGCAGTAGGGATTGGGTCCTTTTCACCTGTAGCCCTCCCGTGGCTATGGAAAGTCCCTACTTGTTCTTCACACCTACAGCTAAATCTTTTGCACCTCCTACTATTACTCCAATTTGATTCTACAGATTACAGAAGCAGGCTGAGTTTCAAATTCCTGACAATCATAGAGTCACACTACACAGATAGCATTTTATACATTGGAGTCTGTGGAAGCTCTATCACATTTGTAATATCAGAGAACATTTCCTGTCCGTGTTTACCACATAGCTATGTAATCATTGCTACATGTAGCTAGGCTGGCTCGGCCAACTCTCTCTGTGACTTCCTTCCTTATTCTAACCTTCCCCATTGTATCTTGATTTAGATCTGTGAAAGAATGGAAGTTAGCATGTGGCCATTTTAATGCAGCAAACTAAGACCTCAAGTCCCTTGCTTGGGTATAACATGATTCCAGGGGGACCACTTTAAGAATATTTCAGTGAACCTGGGAACATTGCAAAGAACATTGCAGAGAACATAATAACATATTAATCATTTGGCCATAGGCAAGCTATTGAATAGACAGCTATAGTTTCTTTCTCCCCCCAAAAAGCATAATGTCACCTACCTCAAAGGGCTTTGCAAAGGTCAAATGAGATAATGCATGTAACATGTTTATCCCAATGTTTGGCTCATAGAAAACACATGTGCTGAAGGTATTAACTGATTGCTTAGTCCAGTTCCTGGCTTATAAGTGAGTTACTACAAAAGTTTTAAGGCAGACCGTGTTATGGTCCATTATTTCACTTCCAAGAAACATAGTCAACAGCATCCTTTCTGACTCACCCAGAAAATTTCAACTTGCTCTGCTGATCGGTGTTGCTGGGAAGGCTCATTTTTTCTATTTGCATTGGATTTTACATTTTTTGATTTTTGTGTATTTCAAAATTTTCATAATGACTGACATAGGAGCTAATCAGAAAACAGAGAATGACTAGAAATAAATGGCCTCAACTGATTTTTGTGATAATAGAATTTTACCTAGATCAATAGTGGACGATAGCCCCTGGGCCATTTGAACTAGGCCGTAAGCCTGAAGATGCCTCAAAAGTTATCAAGGGTGGAGAACAGGGTAAGGCCTGGGGAGGAGCAGGTGCTGATTAAACATTCATTCTTCTGTTCTCTCTTTAATTTTTGCTAGCTTCGATTCATGACCTTTGTTTTAACCAATTCCATTGGCAGAGTGAAGGCCCCTCTTGGTCAACACAAACCATTTTGGATATGCATAATTTTATAGCATATTTGTAGAATTAATTTCTATTTATGGAACTTGGGGGCTAAAGATTATACCCATAAAATTTATATTTGGCTATATTGCTATGCAAAGATTCACTCAGACTTTTTGAAGAGTGTCTGTGTCTGAATACTTTCCCTGTTGCAATATGGTTTTATAGTTTAACTGTTAACATCTAATAGATGAAAAATAGAATTTCAATCTTGCTTTAATTTGCATGTCTTAACATGTAAGAATGAGCATTTTTCAAATCTTTCATTTTTGTATATATGTTAAAGAAGTTGCTTATAAACATTTTCCCTATTTGTAAGTTGAATTTTTCTTTACTTTTCCTTCTCTCTCTCTCTTTCTTTTTTTTTTTTTTTTAAGAGGCAGGGTCTTTCTCTGTTGCTGTTGCCTAGGCCAAAGTGCAGTGGTGCTATCATAGCTCATTGTAACCTGGAAGTCCTGAGCTCAATGTTATCTTCCTGCTTCAGCCTCCCAAGTAGCTAGGACTACAGCATAGGCCACTATGCTCAGCTAATTTCTAAAAAATTTTCTGTAGAAGTAGGGTCTTGCTGTACTGCCCAAGCTGGTCTCAAACTCCTGGGCTCAAGTCATCCTCCCACCTTACCCTCCAAGTGCTGGAGTTACAGGTGCAAGCCACCAGACCTGTCCCTATAAGTTAAATTTGTGTGTCTGCTTTTTTATTTTACTGTAGACACATTTATTAGACTTCCCTTTGATCATTTTTTTAATCAGATTTTTTTATTTTTAAAAATTTTTTATGTATATTTGAACTTAATAGCATGATGTTTACGGGATCCATATGATAGTAACATGGTTACTTTAGCGAAGCAAATTAACATGTCTATCATTTCACATAGTTACTTTTTTGTAATAAGAGCAGCTAAATTCTACTTTTTCATATTGTACATTATAAATACCTGCTTCTTTGTGTCCTTAGACACACATCTTCCTGTTTCTCATCCCACTGTCCCCACCCCTGGAGACCACTGTTTTATTCTCTATCTCTATCTCTCTATATTAAAAAAAAAATAGATTCCACATGTAAGTGAGGTCATGCATGCAATGTTTTCTTTCTGTGTCTGGCTTATGTTATTTAGCGTAATGTCCTCCAGGTTCATTATCCTATCTGTCCATCAACTGACCCTTAGGTTGTTTTCATATCTTGTCTATTTTGAATCATGTTGCAGTGAACATAGGAAAGCAGATATCTCAACAAGGTGGTAATTTCAGGGATTGCTAGATACAGTAGTTCTAGTTTGAATTTCTTCAGGAATGTCCATATTGTTTTCCATCATGACTGCACCAATGTGTATTTCCACCAACAGTGTACCAACATTCCCTTTTTATACATACTTGCCAACACTTTTTGTCTCTTGTGATTTTGAGAATAGCCATCCTAAGAGATGTGAGATGATAACTCATAACGCTTTTCATTTGTATTTCCCTGCTGATTAGTGATGTTGAGCACCTTTGTATGTCCCTGTTGTCCATTTTCATGTCTTCTTTGGAGAAATGTCTGTTCAGGTTCATTGTTCATTTTCTTTTTTTAATTGTTGGGGATTTGTTGAGGATATAAGAAACCAGGTTACACCGATTGCATTTGTTAAGTAAAGTCCCTCTTACAATTGTGTCTTGCCACCAAAAGATGTGTCACACATCAAGATCCCACCCCCCTCCCTTCTTCCCTCTCTCTGCTTTTCCTTTCCTCCATCCCTACCTCCTTCTTTCTCTCTCTGCTCTCCCCTTCCACCACCCCCACCATGTCATTAATTCTCATTAATTGTCCTCATATCAAAATTGAGTACATAAGATCCATGCTTCTCCATTCTTGTGATGCTTTCCTAAGAAAAATGTGTTCCACATCCATCCAGGTTAATACAAAGGCTGTAAAGTCTACATTTTTTAAAATAGCTGAATAGTATTCCATAGTGTACATATACCACAGCTTGTTAATCCATTCCTGGGTTGGGAGGCATTTAGGGTGTTTCCACATTTTGGCAATTGTAAATTAAGCTGCAATAAACAGTCTTGTGCAAGTGTCCTTATGATAAAAGGATATTTTTCCTTAAGGGTAGATGCCCAGTAATGGGATTGCAGGATCAAATGGGAGGTCTAGCTTGAGTTCTTTGAGAGTTCTCCATACTTCCTTCCAAAAAGGTTCTATCAGTTTGCAGTTCCACCAGCAGTGTAAAAGTGTTTCCTTCTCTCCACATCCACGCCAGCATCTGCAGTTTTGAGATTTTGTGATGTGGGCCATTCTCACTGGGGTTAGGTGGTATCTCATCTCAGGCTGGTTTTGATTTGCATTTCTCTAATACTTAGGGATGATGAGCATTTTTTCATATGTTAGTTAGCCATTCATCTGTCTTCTTTAGAGAAGGTTCTATTCATGTCTCTTGCCCATTGATATATGGGATTGTTGGCTTTTTTCACGTAGATTAATTTGCATTCTCTATAGA
>CAUYRH010076636.1:0-18820 GCA_963574655.1 Perodicticus potto | reverse complement strand
GGGATCACACATACTGTTCATCTTAGAAGGGTACAGGTGAAACTTACTAAATGCAGAATATAAATGTCTTCATATAGTGATTAAGAAAATGCCATGAAGGCTATGTTAAACAGTTCAATGAAAATATTTCAGATTGTATATAAAGTCAGCACATTGTGCCCCATGTTTGCACTAATGTACACAATTATGATTTAATAAAAATAAAAATAATAAAAATTAAAAAAAAAAACAAGCACATTCTAACTTCTTGTCTTTCTTTCCCTTTAATCTCAGCATAGAGGTCAATAGGTACATGAGTTGTTATACATGTTAACAACCAGACAGAACACAAGTATTTTTTTGTCCAGCTCCCTGATTGCTCTGGCCAAAAGTGATCTTTCTTTCTTTCTGAATTCCCATAAGAATTTAAATGCCTGGTAATACCACATAGCTGGCCTGCTGGAGGTAGGTATATGTCTTACTCTCCTATTAGATTAGAAGGTTCCTAAACGTCTAATAAACTCCCTGAAATCAGAACTATATCTTTCTGTTCTTTCTTTTTTAAATCCTCACAAAGCCTAGCACACCTAAGTATTCAACAAACATTTGCTAAATGTATAAACAGGTTAATCATTTCAAAATTTATTGTTGCCATAATTCTAGGACTGAACTATTATGCTACGGTATAGTTAAAACATATCTATTCTCAATATGGACAAAGAAATTTTTTTAAACCATATCTAAATGCCAAAAAAAGAGGTCGTATAAGATTATTTTCTACTTTATAAATGGATGATTTTCATTCATTACTAACTTTTTGATGGTACTTTAGTAAAAAAACAAAATCAACAACAAAAATGAAGAAATGTCAGAATACCAGATATGGTATAGGTGTAGGTAATATTTGCAAATTATATTTTTCAACATTCTACAGGCGTTTTGCTATTTAACAAAGAAGTCTTGTGGTTAAATCACTTTTGTGAAGAGAATATTCACTCAATAATTTATCCTTTGTATTACACCATTCCTTGGCTTCTGTCGTTCATGTCGTTCCAAATGTCAATATTCTGTGAAATCTTTTATCTTCTCAAACTACATAAGATCTCTTCCATCTGCCTTATGTTATAATTATGTACATCATTTTTAATCTGCCAGTATATTATAAATTCCATAAGAATTGAAATGACTTACTAATTTTTGTAAACTTTGATCAGTGTGTTCAATTCATGTCGGATTAGAATAATATCAACTTCCCATAAACATCTGAAAATACAGTCTGCATGCCTTACAGCCAAGTGGTGAAAATTTTCATTAAGAATCATGTATCTCAGCTCGGCGCCTGTGGCTCAACGGGTTAAGACGCCAGCCACATACACCTAAGCTAGCGGGTTTGAATCCAGCCCGGGCCCGCCAAACAACAATGGTGACTGCAACCAAAAAATGGCCGGGCGTTGTGGCGGACGCCTGTAGTCCCAGCTGCTTGGGAGGCAGAGGCAAGAGACTCGCTTGAGCCCAGGAATTGGAGGTTGCTGTGAGCTGTGATGCCACAGCACTCTATCCAGGGCGACAGCTAAAAAGAATCATGTATCAGGGCAGCACCTGTGGCTCAGTGAATAGGGCATCAGCCCCATACACCAAGGGTGGCGGGTTTGAACCCTGCCCTGGCTAAACTCCAACAACAAAAAAAATAGCCGGGTGTTGTGGCAGGCACCTGTAGTCCCAGCTACTCGGGAGGCTGAGGCAAGAGACTCGCCTAAGCCCAGGAGTTGGAGGTTGCTATGAGCTGTGATGCCACAGCACCCTATGGAGAGCGACAAAGTGAGACTCTGTCTCTAAAAATAAATAAATAAATAAAATTTTAAAAAAGAATCATGTATCATTATTTCAATTACTATTTTAAGAGTTACAAAAAAGCAAAAAAGCTAAGGACTATTACTTTTCAGGAAAGTAATAATAATATAATGAGAAATTTGCAGTATCTTTGCATAAAACCCCAAAACATTCACTTATCTAGGGCCAGGCATAGTGGCTCACACCTAACATTCTAGGAGACTGGGGTAGACTGCTTGAGCTCAAGAGTTCAAGACCAAACTGAGTAAGCAAGACCCTGTCTCTACTAAAAACAGAAAAACTAACCAGGCATGGTGGTGGGCGCCTGTAGTCCCAGCTACTGGGGAGGCTCAGACAAAAGGATAACTCCAGCCTAAAAGTTTGAGGTTGCGGTGAGCTAGGATGATGCCACACCACTTTATTGAGGATGACAGAGTGAGACACTGTCTCAATAAAAGAAAAAAAATTCACTCATCCAAACAGTAGTTATAAGTGTCTTAAACAGCAAAATAGTTGAAAATGTCTTAATAAAAACAAAGTACAAAGAAGTGAAATAAATTATATTAGTGCCCATACATGGTAGATCAAGTCTTTGGACTACCTAAGATCTGACTTATTGCAGTGTAACAATATTCCCAGAACTTAGATCTTACAATGAAAAGAACAAAATGAGCAAAAGGTAATGCTTTATTTTTCCATTCTTGTGATACTTAGGAAGATATTCTCCAAAGAGGATAGTCTAGGTAAATACAAAACATGTAAAGCTCCATCTTTCTTTATGGCTGAATAGTAAGAATCCAATGTACTCAATGTTAATATGAAACTAACAGATGAACAACTACACACCCACAAGAGAGAAAAACACATTTAAATTCAAGAAAGAGGGAGAGCGGAGGGGGTATGATAAGCTCTCACCTATCAGATACAATGTAGGGGGTATATGGCACACCTCCTGAGTCAAGAGCTCGATTGCAACTTAGACACTACCTAACAAACAAAAACAATGCAACCTACTCATATGTACCCTTATGTTAATCTAAATTTTTTTTAAAACAATGTTTTAAGATGTGACATATACAACTATATTTACAAAATCACAATTGAATGTTTAAAAAAATAGCTGTTAACCACCAAAACACAAGTGAAAACCATCATAGCTTACATGTTGCCACCAAAACTACATACATCGACTGGGAATGTCCATTATAAACTGCATAATCATGTCAATATAACACAAATTGGAACATGATGACATCATTGAGCAGTCATTCACAGCCCAGACAATCACATCATCCCCCATACACAGCAAAACACATAAGCAACCTTTTTCAATTATTACGAGGTCATAAACTCAAATTCCTTTTAGAATAATTTTATTCTTCAAACTAAACTGTATCAGTTTATATTACTGCAATGTCAATTAGCAAGATAAAAATATTTTTTAGGGCGGCGCCTGTGGCTCAGTCAGTAAGGCTCTGGTCCCATATACCAAGGGTGGCTGGTTCAAACCCAGCCCTGGCCAAACTGCAACAAAAAAATAGCTGGGCGTTGTGGCGGGTGTCTGTAGTCCCAGCTACTCCGTAGACTGAGGCAAGAGAATCGCCTAAGCCCAGGAGTTGAGCCGTGTGATCCCACGGCACTCTACCAAGGGCGATAAAGTGTGACAGATGTCTCTACAAAAAAAAAAAAGAAAAGAAAAGAAAAAAGTATTTTTTAAACAAAATGTATCAGTTCATAGGCTCTGAAATAATCTATCCTATTTTGAAAACACACCATAAGCTAAGAACCACTGGCTATCTGTAAGACAATCTTTCCTTTTACACCAACTATGTCCAGAAAGCCCTTCCTACCTATCTATCCATACATACACATATATTCTTCTCTGAGAACATAGGAAACATACTACCAAGAAAAGCTCACCGGACTGCAAGCTAATACAACCTTTTTGGAAGGAAGTATGGAGAATCCTCGAAGAACTCAAACTAGACTTCCCATTTGATCCTGCAATCCCATTATTGGGCATCTACCCAGAAGAAAAAAAATCATTTTATCATAAGGACATTTGCACTAGACTGTTTACTGCAGCTCAATTTATAACTGCCAAATTGTGGAAACAACCTAAACACCCACCAATCCAGGAATGGTTTAACAAGCTATGGTATATATACCATTGAATACTATTCAGCCACTAAAAAAGATGGTGACTTTACATCTTTTGTATTAACCTGGACGGAGTTGAAACACATTCTTAGAAAAGCATCACAAGAATGGAGAAGCAAGAATCCAATGTACTCAATTATGATATGAGGAAATTGATGCTAATACATGGTGGGGGGTGGAATAGGAGAGTGGAAAGAGGGAAGGAGAGACGGCAGTGGGGGGTCATGGTGTGTGCACACACACCTTTTGGGGGTGGGACACAATTATAAGAGGGCCTGCACCTCCAAATGCAAGAAGTGTAACCTGGTTCTTTGTACCCTCAATGATTCCCTAATTTAAAAAAAAAAAACAACTCACCAAATGAGAAGTCACAAAACCTTCATTCCATTCCTGGCTTTTTCCCCCTTTTAGTCATCTAACCCAGAACCAAAGCTTGTTCATTTGATTGCTCTACAAATCTAGTGGCACACTTTATGAAGCAGAGCTTTGCTTCTTTATTTCTACTACACAAATATGGGCATTCAAGTATTTATTAGTTGATTCCAGAAGTGCTTGAAAATAGCTTATTCTCACTTTTTAAAGGCAAATCTATTTTTTATACAGCACAAAAGGTCATTTCTAGTTCATGGAAAGATTATAACTGGATCACTGCATTCAAAACTAAGGTATTAAAATGAGATGGTGTGCAAAATGGATTTGTATTTGCATTTGCCAGAAAGCCAAAGTAAGTGTCATAGGCAGACATCCTAAATCAGGTAAATTTTGAACCAAATTTGGAAACATGAAAAGCAAAGACTCTCTTGCTAAAACATGAAAATATAGGCTAGAATAAGAAGATCAGTATGTAACAGAGGGGCCAAGGTGAGGAATACATTTAATCAAATATAAAGTCAAAAGCAGAAGGAGAATATTTGACAAGTTTAAATTTCCTAATACAGCTATTAGGAACAACTCCATATTCTTAAGCCAAGAGTGATATGGTAAAATGGTATTTGAAGAAAATTATCCTGGCAGCTGTGTGGGGGATGAACTGAAGTGATCAAAGACAAGTGTCAGGAAATCTAGTTTGAAAGCTTTTATATCAAGTAATACAAATAAGATTCTAAAATAAGGTGGTGACTAAGGACACCAAAAGGGGTAAATCTAATAGACACTTCAGGGAGTCAGCTAGACTTGGTGACAGGTTGTATCAGGGAGGTGTAAAAAGATTTGAAAATGACTCTAAGTATCTGGCCATAAGTGGCCTATAGCATAATCACACCTGCACAACACTAATAACTCTTACTAGGGCTTTTCCAGACTGCACCTGAACTTGCTTAGCTCTATATACCAGCCCTACAATGAGACAACACTCCCCTTTAGATAGAAGCAATAAACAACCATCACCATTCTAGTGGGAAAATGCCATAACCAAAGGACCCAAATGTTTCTTGAGGGAGAAATCCTGTTCTAACCCTGGGGAACTTTCTATCTACACAAGTGGGGACAGGAAAATTCCTTCTCTCTATCCCCCAAAGATTCTCCACACGCCTGAAGCCTAAGCTCAATTCCATATGGATCTTTTACATCACGTGTACACAAAACACAGATGACACCGTTGATAGTGACAAGTGTAAATGTAAGTCAGGAAAATCCTGTTTTTAAAGAATTCATTCTAAACTGGAGCAAAGCCAAGTTGACTACATTTAAAAATTAAAATGGCCAAAAAGCACTCTTACCAGGATGTTTTTAATACTAAAAAATTAAAAAATAAATTGTTCCAGAATGCACTGCTACATAATGATTCTGCAGTTTTGCTAAAGCTTTATTTTCTGCAGTTTTAAAAACATGTTGTTGGAAAGCAGCCATCAAAGTGTTCTTCCTTGTCTAAAAAGCATACCACTATGCTATTTTCCAATTTCATAAAACAGAATGTTTATCAATAATAAATTAGTGTATTTAATAGAGGTCTTGTTGTCTATAGTTCCTTCGAAGGAAGACCATGTATAAATTTAAGAAAAGAATTCCTATTAGTCTATGGGAGCCTGCCTGTTAGTAAAAGAAGCTCTGGGGCTCGAACATTCCATTCTCAAAAAGGACTGATAAGTCTATTCTCCTTGAGAAACCCGTCTCTTTCATCCCGACTTTAAGCATTCTAAAATGTTATGTTTACATACACTTTCCTCCAAGAAAAACACTGTCATTATATTTTCCCTTTGCCTTAGTTTAAAAAGTAAAACCCAGTCTACCTCGCGAACAGATTAAAATATTACCTAGAAGGGTTACCAAACTGCGATCTCCTGATAAATAAGACAGCTCTCCAGGCCACTGTTACTCTGGCCTTTCCATTCTAAATCCTTCGGGAGCAGAAGATGAATATTTTAATTTTCTTGCTGGAATTAAGATCCTGCTTATCAGGAGATGCACAGGGTCAGGTTTAAAGCCACACACATCAGCAGCTCCTCGCTGTCCTAGCATGAGCACAGGGAGCCAAGGCGCAGCATCACCTCCACGCTCCGAGACCAAGACCGAGAGCAGGTGCGAAACCGACGCTCTGAGGTTTCAGCAGCGGCAACCACCTTCCACCACTGCAGACCCAAAGGCCGCCCTAGGAGGTACCTTCCAGCCCAGTCACCCCAGGCCCGTTTACTGAGGGTGGGCAGAGTAGTAGATTCCTAAGCCTTTCCGCTGCCTGGTATTTTCCTACACCAGACGCAGGATGCTATGGCCCCCAGAGGAAACTAAACCCGAAGGCTGCAAAGGGGCCGCGGGTGGGGCCCACCAACCTCTCAGAGTCTCCCGGGGAGGTGCGGGCCCCGGACAGGGGGTCCCTGCCCCCGCGTCTGGACCCTGGTCTCTCCCCGTCGGGCTCCCGGCCGCAGCTCACCGTGAAAGGGACATCCCCGACGCTGCCCACGGAGTAGCAGTTGTCTCCAGGGTTGACAGCCCCGGTGAGGACCTGATGCAGATGCATCTCCGGAGCCCGGGCTGGACAGAGGAATGCGCGAGAGGGGCGACGAGTCCCGCGCCCGGCCCTCCTCCGGCCGCTAGAGACACTTCCCCCTCCGCCTCCCTCGGGAACCCGCCCCGCGGCGGCTCCGGCTTAACGCCTCGCCCCCCGCTCGCTTCCCCCCCGCCTCGTCCCTGCCATGGGAGATCCTCGACCGCAGCCGCCGCCGCCGGGCTCGCCGCTCAGCTGCGGAAATGCCCGGATGCTCCCACTGCCTGCTGCACCGGCGCACAAATGCGGGAGGAGGGCAAGGGTGGGTGTGAGGCGGAGGAGGGCGCCTGGGGGAGCGCGCGAGCCGGGCGCGTGCTGGAAGGGACGCTCCGCCCGAGCGACAGGGGCGGCGCGCACGCGCCCACTGCTGGGGAGCGAGGGTGGAGTGGAAGAGTAAACCCCTCCTCCCGCCGCGACGCTCTTAGCGCGGTCCTCCCCACGCTCCGCGTTTGCGCGTGCGCGAGTAGCGGTTTCCAGGGTAATTGCGCGCGCCGCGTCCGCCCTCCGGCCCGGGATTGCGCGCGCAGACGTGCGGGAGTTCCCTGTGAGCCTCTGGGGCAGCGGCTGCGGAGGGCGCCTGAAGCGGAGAGCGGGTCGCGCAGGGTTTCGCAGCAGTCCCACGCCCCGCACCGCGCGCCTGTTTTGCTGTGTGTTTAATCTAGTTCGGAGTACAGTGTGTAGTGATCAGTGCAGCTGACCTCAGGACAAGGACACCAGTCACCGGGAAATTCCACTCCAGGAAATCTTACAGCCCTTCAGTCTTTGTGAAAGTACAGTGCATAAAATATTTTCTTTTACGTAAACAATACAGGCATCGTGTGACTTGTCAGAGAAGCTGTACCCTCCTGACAGCAAACTATTTTGCTCCCACCTCGTGTCCTGATTATTCTGGACAGCAGAAGATCCTCCCCAGAGACTGGTGACTTCGACTCTTTTGTTCACGGGTGATGTCATGGCTTCGCAGAATCGCCTGATTTTCCAGACTGTCTGCTAAAGTTTGGGTGGTTGGCACAGAGATCAGATCCCTGCTCCAGGTCATTCATAGCAAATTTTTTAGCCCGTCACGGGCAAGCAGAAGGGATACGAAGACACAACTATCTGTAAAACTAGGCAGACGCCCAGAGTGTTAGGATTGAATGTAAAAGTCTGTACACCACGGAAGAGCAAGAATGATGTTGACTAAGGAAATGGGCAAAGTGTTATGGAGACAAAACCTGACGTAAACGTTGGGTAGAATTTTGACAGACTGAGATGGACAAAAACCACTGTATTCAAAAGCAGACAGGATGCATTAGATTAGATTAACAGACATTAGATTAGATTGGATTAATGTTTGAGCCAGACGATATATAGTGTGAGGAAGGGAAATAATAGCTGGCAAGAGTTGTATCCAAGTGGTTTTTATCTCTTGGCCTGCCAGAATATGGAATCTTCAATGCTCCACTAGGAAGCCCAGATTTCATTCTGCTGGTGGTGGGAGCCCTTCAAATGTTTCTACTCGGAAATTTACATAATCAGAGCTGCTTTAGGAAAATTACTTTGTAGCACTTTGAAGCATAAAGTGAACAGTGAGGGAGATTGGAGGCAAAAAAAAAAAAAAAAAGGAAAAGAAAAAGAAATGGCAGGAGATGGTAATCTATTTTGTGCAAAGGAGCAGGGGGAATCAGATTCCCAATGACCTACGGCATTTTCCTTTTCCTTCTCACTTTGTGGCATACCTATTCCCTCAGTCACCCAAATTAGAAATTTCTCTCCCTCTACCCCCTCCTCCATATCAAGTTCTCTAACTCTTACCCCTCATCAACTCCACTGCCATTTACCATCATTTCAGATCTTATCATTTCTCATTTAACTTACAATAATAGCCTTCTAAATGGTTTGACTCTCTTTCATTTCTTTGTTCTCTGTCTCTATTTCTAATCTATTCCTTGCAGTTGCAGCCAGCGAAACTTTCTTTCTTTTTTTTTTTTTTGAGACAGGCTCTTGCCTTGTTGCCCCAGCTAGAGTGCAGTGGTGTCATCATAGCTCACTACAACCTCATACTCCTGGTCTCAAGCAATCCTCCTGCCTTCTCCTGATACTACAGGAACCCACCACGAAGCCCAGTTAATTTTTCTAATTTTAGGAGAGATGAGGTCTCAATTTTGCTCAGGCTTCTCTAGAACATTGGCCTCAAGGAATCCTCCCACCTTCACCTCCCAAAGTGGCTTGACCACCAGGCCTGTCCCAGAGAAGCTTTTTTAATGGAAAAATTCCTCTTCATAAAATCCACTCCCTACAGTTTAAAGTCCAAACTCCTTAGCTTGGCTGACAACCCAGACCAATGTGGTTTCTGTTTAATCTTTCTTCCTTATCTCAGCCTGTTTCCTTACACTCACTAGGCTCTAGCACCACTAAACTAATTCTGTTCCCAGAGCATGCCACCTTCTTTTTGTACTTCCTGGCCTTTATTTATGCTTTTTGCTCTCTCCGGAATGCCCTTCCTCCCCTTGTTGCCCTGAAAACCCGTAGTTTAGCTCAGAAGTCACCTATTTGGTAAAATTTCCTTTACCATCCCGCTCTGTAAAATGCACATATCATGTAACCCATAGCACTGTAAGTATTCTCATGTCTCTTTCCTTCAGTAGAGCCTTAGATCTTTCAAGGCAGGATCAGCATCTGATTGTCTTTGTTTCTCTCGTACTTGAATCATAATACTTTATTTGGTGACATGTAAGATTTGCAAATGTGCTGCTGAAGCAAGCACAACATATAATATTTTAATGTGAATAAGAGCACCCAATTTTGCAAGAAAAATGTAAGGGTTAAAAAAGTACTTTTCATTATTTGTGAATGTGTTTAAATGAGTTTACAGTGGTTTTATGGAGGGAAGTATTACGTGTTCCTGTGAATACAGTGAACTTTGTATAGTATACTGAGTTCTAGGATATTTAATCACTGGTTCTGTATATTTAATTATGTGCCACTGATCATGAATAAAGCTCCTAAGCTACATAGCTTATTTATATACTGAAAATATAGCAAACAATAAAGCAAAATGAAAACAATCAGTAAATGAAGTCCCATGCTATGCATAAAAAGCCATGAAGGCAAATACTAATGCTCTATCCTGATACTGGCAACTAAAAAATATATCACAGTATCAAATAAATTTAAGAAAATTCCTATATTGTACATGTAGACACAGAATGTATCAGAAAAAATTGTATAAAGCAAGCAGTTAAATATACTACATTGAGATAAATCCATTCACATAAAGGTTTAATTTATGTCAACAAACATTTCAGTAAAAACAGGAACAAATCTTATAACAAAGTAATAAATTTGAAGAAATTCCAGTTTTATTTTCATACATAAAGGCAAATATTTTAGTAAACATTAATATGTGGTAGATCTTCCATAGTTTGCCACCTCCTTAAATCCACCTAATTTTCATAGACCAGACATGCACCACATGTACATAGCAATACGATAGGCCTGGTTCTTTATGTTGACCACCTCTGTATGTTGACCAGTTAGTCCCTTAAGTGGTCAACTTACAGAAGTTATACTGTATACTGAATAAAATAACAATTGAAGAGGAGTTATAGTAACTAACGTTTTGGCAAAAATAACCACATAACAAGAAGTGAACATTGTTTCTAAGTGTCATAGAGATTTTAATTTTTACTCTCAAAACTTGGAATATTTTTAAAGGCTGATAACTGTTGCTACTCCAATAGATTCTAAACAAATTCACTTAATCTTTGAATTAGAAACTGAGTCAAAATCATCATCAAACAACAATCATGGCCAAGAACATTACTAATTCCACATTTAAACCATTTCACCCTTGGCTCTTGTTTTACAGCATTCCACCAAGTTTTGACCCATTTCACACAGTTGAGACATTGCAAGGCTCTTCTTCTTTCTTCTCAGTAGCAAACTCCAAATCTAAAGTCTGCAACCACCTGTTCCTCCTCTCTTCCTTCATGAATCCTTTAAATGACTTCTTGATAGCTACTTCTGAAAGTTTCAACTTGCTAATTAAGTCTCCTACAATTATAAGTAAGCCTTTTATTGCCCAATCTGATCAATCAAGACTCATTGCAGATGATAATTGATATGGCAGGTCTCCTTAATAGCCCAACAGGACAGGTGGACCACACTTTTGATTGTCCACAATTTAATTTCTTTCTTGTCCATTCAAACTTTTTCATAGACCTAAAAATAAATTGGGGGTCTTTGTTCTGATTTGGAAATGGTTTTCTTTTCAAGTGAGGAAATATGGGCTGGGCGAGGTGGCTCATGCCTTCAATCCTAGCACTCTGGGAGGCCAAGGCCTGTGGATTGCTTGAGCTCAGGAGTCCAAGACCAGCCTCAGCAAGAGGGTGTGAGGCCCCCCATCTCTACTAAAAATAGAAAAACTAGCCAAACATTGTGGCCGGCACCTGTAGTCTCCGCTACTTGGGAGGCTGAGGCAAGAGGATCACTTGAGCTCAAGACTTTGAGGTTGCTCTGAACTACAATGACATCCAGGGCAACAGAGTGAGACTCTGTCTCAAAAAATAATAATAGGGTGGCACCCGTAGCTCAGTGGGTAGGGCACCGGCCACATACATGGAGGCTGGCGAGTTCAAATCGGCCCGGGCCAGCTAAAATCAACAATGACAATTGCAACAAAAGCTAGACAGGCATTGTGACAGGCTCCTGTAGTCCCAGCTACTTGGGAGGCTGAGGCAAGAGAATTACTAGACACCACAGCACTCTACCAAGGGTGACATAGTGACACTCTGCCTAAAAAAAAATAATAATAATAATATAATAAAATAAAATTAAAGAAAGTGGCAGTTTTGTATCATTAACAAAACATGTCGATACAGTTGCAAGCTTTATCATGTCCACAATTCTTAATAGTAACAAATGTTGTACCTTTAGAGTTAGGTTTAAAGGCACATTGAAGGTCAAGAAGGACTTAATCTCCCACTGGTATGACATACCCACGGGTTCTAGTTATGTGTTACTGTGTACCAGATTAGTCCAATATTTAGTGGACGAAAATAACAATAAACATGCATTATCTCACAGTTTCTCTGTGGATCGAGAATCAGTAATACCTTAGGTGGGGGCTTCTGGTTCAGAGTCTCTCATTAGATTGTAGTTAAAATGTCAGTTAGATGCCAAAGAAAAGAAGCTAGACACAAAGACCCCATATAGTATGATTTCATGGGTGTGAAAAGTTCCAAAAAAGCAAATCCATACTCAAGAGGAAATAGATCAGTGGCTGTCTGGAGATAAAGGTGGAACTGAGAATAACTGCTGATGGGTATGGGGTTTCTTTCTCCCATGATATAAATATTCTAAAATTAGATTGTGGTCATGGTTGAGTGACTCTGTAAGTTTCATAGAACTCATTGAATTGTGCACTGGAAATTAGTGAATTTTATGGTAAATAAATTATATTCTCAATAAAGCTATCTTAAAAAAGAAGTGTGAGCCAGGGCTACAGCCATCTGAAGGTTTGTCTGAGACTAAAGGACCTGCTTCTAAGATGGCAAACCCTCACAGCTGGCACGTTGATCCTAGTAGTTTGAAGGAGATCTCAGTTCCTCACTACATGTTCCTATCCACAGGGCCATGTGAGTTTCTTTAAGATAAAGCAGCTGGCTTCTCCAAGAGTCAGGGATCTAAGAAAGAAACGAAGGTGGAAACTGCCATATGTTTTATAATCTATCCAAAGAAGCCACACACCATCACTTCTGCCATTTAATGGATACACAGGACAAACATAATTTAGTGTAGGATAGTATTTTCTAAGACAATGTGTGCCAGGAAGGGAGAATTATGAAGCACCATTTTTGGAAAGTACCTACTACACCAAGGGACTCTGGATTTTATCTTGAAGGGTTAAAGGAGGCCAGACACAGGAGCTCATGTCTGTAATCCCAGAACTTTGGGAGGCTGAGAAAAGAGGATTGCTTGAGGCCAGGAGTTCAAGAGCACCCTGGGCAACATAGAAAGACTCTGTCTCTACAAAAAAAAATAATAATAATTTAAAAATTTTGTTAGCCAGTCATGGTGGCACGCACCATTAGTCCCAACTACTAAGGAAACTAAGGCAGAAGTATCACTTGCGCCCAGGAGTTCAAGGCTGTAGTGAGTGTGCATAACTGTACTCCAGCCTGGGCAACAGAGCAAGGCTTTCAAAAAGAAAAAATCAAGAGACATCATTTGTGTCATTATTATTTTTACCTATAAAATAACTAGAATAGGCGGCACCTGTGGCTCAGTGAGTAGGGCGCCAGCCCCACATACCAAGGGTGGTGGATTCAGACCCGGCCCCAGTCAAACTGCGACAAAAAAAATAGCCACACATTGTGGCGGGCTCCTGTAGTCCCAGCTACTCGGGAGACTGAGGCAAGAGAATTGCCTAAGCCCAGGAACTGGAAGTTGCCGTGAGCTGTGTGACGCCAGGGCACTCTACTGAGGATGGCAAAGTGACACTCTGTCTCTACAAAAAAATAAATAAATAAATATAACTAGAATAACTAAAATTTCTACTCATAAATCTAGAGTATCATAATGCCAATCCTCGATTAAATGTTACATTTCTCAGGTAATTCCACGTATAATATTTGTTTGAGGATCAAATACCCATTTTGTAATGTTTCTTCTAATTGGGTGGAACTTACAGTTTTCTTATAGATGTCTGACACTTTAAGCTGCTACTCTTTACGGTTGATAGCAGTGGAAGCCCTTCCTCCCTATTTCCAATTCATTTTGCAAACCCTATTGTGCTAAACCCAAAATCAATATTGTAGCAATGCCTTTATTGCTTTTGAGTCATAAACTAAAGTGGTAATACATTTTAATCTAAGATAGCATGGGAAAGACCCTAAACCACTCTGAAAGGAGGGCTTTAAACAACTATTATTACTTCTTATTCTCTGTGAATTGTTTGGGCAGGTTCTCTGCCGTTTTCGCTTGGGCTCACTCACGTAGCTGGATTTGACCTGGAGGGGTTACTGGGGTCAGATGGCCTCATATCTGGCAGTTGCTGCTAGTTGTTGTCCAGAGTGCCTCAATTCCCCTCCATGTGGCCTCTCATCTTCCACGGGATTGCCTTGTTCACACGGCAGTCTCAGGCCCAATCCTGAAGGTCACCCACAGAGTCACTTCTACCATATTTCTTGGTCAAAACAAGTCAGAAGCCAGCATAGATTCAAGGACTAGGGAGATAAATCCCTCCTTTCAATAAGAGGAACTGAAAAATCACATTGCAAACAGGAGGAATAATCAGCCATCTCAGTAAACACTCTATGTCACAGACCCAAACTCTACCTCAGATCATTTTTATGGCCTGTGATTTATTATTTTCGCTTTGCTTTGGGTTAGACGCCACTTATAGGATGGAAAATCTCACACATTTTCTATGATGACTTACTCTGTTAGAGGCATTAAATTATTGTCTTCTTGGTGACTACACTTCAGACTCTTAGCTATTTAACTCATACCTTAAGCCTTTGGCTTTTATTTCTAATATGTGTGCATTTGACACAGGGCAATTTCTAAACGTCTTCTTCTGGAGCAAGGATCAATCTTTATGAATCTTATAAGCAGATGAATAAGGTAAATTTTCATCTAGTTAGATTCTTTTTTTTTTTTTTTTTTTTTTAGAGACAGAGTCTCGCTTTATCGCCCTCAGTAGAGTTCATGGAGTCACACAGCTCATAGCAACCTCCAACTCCTGGGCTTAGATGATTCTCCTGCCTCAGGCTCCCAAGTAGCTGGGACTACAGGTGCCCACCACAATGCCTAGATATTTTTTTGTTGCAGTTTGGCAATAGCCAGGTTTGAACCCACTATCCTCAGTATATGGGGCCGGCGCCCTACCCACTGAGCCACAGGCGCTGCCCTGGTTAGATTCTTTTGTTGCAACGAGCTGAAAAGACTGATCATCTTAGAGGATTTGTAGAGAAGAATGAATCATAGTATCTTTGCAGGCACCTATTTATGATCATACTGTGCAAAGTTACATGCTCTACAAATATATTCCCTTACAGATCACTGGTTGGTGAGTGCCTTTATAAATTCATTTAAGTGAGAGCTTAAGTGGGAACTCATTTCTAAAAACATTTTGTCATTTGAATAATTATTATGTAGAGTAGACCAGTTATGACAAGGAAAGATGCTTCCTTACCTTTCCAATTATATCTTTCAACACTTCTGACCTCTGAGTATATAGTCCAACTGCAGTGAAATCCTAGTAATTCCTTTGATCTTTTAAGCCTTCAGATCCCAATTACTTCCCTTATCCAGAAACTCCCTCACCATCATCATCACCACCACTATATTCTGCCTATCTGATTTTTACCCTTCCTAAAAATTCAGATCAGAGGCCCCCATTTCTGGAAATCTTTGCACAATGTGAATTAGATTCTTCTGTTACGCATTCCTACAATATTCCCTTCCCTTACTTTTCCAGAGCAGTGGTTCTCAACCTTCCTAATGCCCCAATCCTTTAATACAGTTCCTTATGTTGCGGTGACCCCCCAACCATAAAATTATTTTTGTTGCTAGCACCACAACATGAGGAACTGTACTAAAGGGGCGCGGCATTAGGAAGGTTGAGAACCACTGGTCCAGAGCGTGGGGACTCTGCCTTGATGTTGACACATTTCTGATTGCCTTCTCAATTATCTGTTTTCTCTGATTAGGACCCCACAGTTTTTAGCTGGGAAATAGATGCTTGAAATAAAGACTACACTTCCCAGCCTACCTTGATGCTACTTGGTCAGGTGGCTAAGTTCTGATAAATAAGATGTTGGCTGAGGCAGAAGTATAGCAATTTTGTGTCTCTGTTAGTTTTTCCTAATCCTAATTTATACTCTCAGCTATCACATGCGTGCGTGTGTGTGTGTTGTATGTGAATTCCTAGAGCCTGGCAAAGTGCCTGGAACACAGTAGGAACTCACACACAGTGTTTATTAAGCAAAGTAGTTATTAACTGTGTTGAGGGTACATTATGTTAATTTACTTAGAGAAGATGTCACAAATATTTTAGAACTCAGAGATCTCAGAAAACAAAATAGTATATCTACCTCCTGTGGGGAGGGTGAGATGGTAGTTGTGGGAACAGAAAGCTACTAGGATAGAGATAAGGGGTAAGAACAGAACAAAAGTTGAAATTAGGGCGGCACCTGTGGCTCAGCGAGTAGGGCACTAGCCCCATATACCAAGGGTGGCGGGTTCAAACCCGGCCCCGGCCGAACTGCATCAAAAAAAAAAAAAAATTAGCCAGGTGCTATGGCGAGCGCCTGTGGTCCCAGCTACTCGGGAGGCTGAGGCAGGAGAATTGCCTAAGCCCAGGAGATGGAGGTTGCTGTGAGATGTGTGACGCCACGGCACTCTACCGAGGGCGATAAAGTGAGACTCTGTCTCTACAAAAAAAAAAAAAAAAAAGTTGAAATTAGTTATTACATTGAGCATGCCTTGCTACATAGTCAACAACCATCTGTGCATCTGGAGAATTAATTTTGCTGGCATTGTGCATGAACCAAATAAAATTTTTAAAAAGGAAGAACAGTTAATCTGGTTTCAGACTTAGAAAGCAAAGTGAACTTGCTATTTCTTTGGGTTGCTAAGAGAAAAATCAGTCATGCTAATAATCAGGCATCGTGGAAGAAGGGAAAAGGGGAAAACTGCTTCGTATACACGGGGTCTCTGTATGTAACGATGAAAATGTCTTGGAACTAGGTAGGCATGACGGTGGCGGCACAAGAATATACTGTATATCCCTGAATTGTTCACTTTCAAACGATTAATTTTATGTTATGTAAATTTCACCTCAATTAAAAAGAAAGAGCCAATTTTTGTGAATTAAAAAAACAAACCCTACATGTGTCTATACAAAGAAAAGATCCAGAAGTTACATTAATAGTCTCACGTCTAATTGGTAGAATGATTAGTTTAGTTTTAATGTTTTTGCACATTTATTTTTAATTTTCTACAATAAATATATATGAATTGCTTTTATATTGAGAAAACATATAATGATTTTAGATTTTTAAATGAAGGTTGGTCTTTCCTTAAATCTAGGGAGTTGTTTAATTAAGAGACTATGGCACACACATACCATGCTCAGATTAACATTATGTATTCTATGTAAATTTTCTGTTGCAGAATTAAATTTTAAATGAGAATGTGAGGCTTTTAAGGAGTATATTTCACTATTTTTGAAATATAATAATTTTCATACACTTAGACATAAAATTTTAAACATGAATGCAAAATGTATGTCTAAATTTGTTAAAAAGATAAGCACTCAAGCAGAGCCTGTGGCTCAAAGGAGTGGGGCGCTGGCACCATATACCAGGTGGGTTCAAACCCAGACCCAGCCAAAAACTGCAGGAAAAAAAAAAAAAAGACAAGCACTCCAGTGGGTTTCTGGATATTTCTATATAGAGCATGTGTTTGGATACCTAATGGGGTCAAAGGTACCTATGGGGCCTTTGATCTTGGAGCAGATGATGGGGGCAGATATACCCACAAGAGTCTCAGCAGGCCTTAAACCCCAAGATCTCGTCACCTTTGAAAAGTGGTTGGTGGCTCAGCGCCTGTTGCACAGTGGTTATAGCACCAGCCACGTACACCAAGGGTGGTGGGTTCCTACCCAGCCCAGGCCAGCTAAACAAGAATGACAAATGCAACAATAAATAGTTGGGCGTTGCGGTGGGCACCTGTAGTCCCACTAGTTGGGGGCTAAGGCAGGAGAATCACTTAAGCCCAAGAGTTTGAGGTTGCTGTGAGCTGTAACGCCACAGCACTCTACCAAGGGCAACATAGTGAGACTCTGTCTCAAAAAAAAAAAGAAAGAAAAGAAAAGAAAAATAGAAAATTGATTGGTAAGGGACCAGTGGACATTCATAGTGTTTTTTAACCTTTTTTAATCTGACAGCATACTTGAACCTTTAGTTAAAACTTCTGCAGAACACTTAAATTATGTTGATCAAAAAAAGAGTAAAACAAAGAATATACTTACTGTGCTTTGAACTTCTTTTTTTTTTTTTTTTTTTTTTTTTTTGAGACAGTGCCATGGCGTCACAGCTCACAGCAACCTCAAACTCTTGGGCTTAAACGATTCTCTTGCCTCAGCCTCCCAAGTAGCTGGTACTACAGGCACCTGCCACAACACCCGGCTATTTTTTGTTGTTGTTGTTGCAGTTGCCATTGTTGTTTTAGCAGGCCCCAGGCCAGTTCGAACCCACCAGCCTCTGTGTATGTGGTTGGCACCCTACCCACTGAGCTATGGGTGCCTCCTGTGCTTTGAACTTCTTTTGAAAATAATTTATTTAATGATCTTTAAAAATGTTCATGGCATACCTAAGATCCTCTCACAGCACACCAGTTTAAAATAAATGCTCTAAAGCAGGGGTCCTCAAACTATGGCCCGCAGGCCACATCCTTGGTGTGAATTGTATTTGTTCCCATTTTGTTTTTTACTTCAAAATAAGATATATGCAGTGTCCATAGGAATTTGTTCATTTTTTTTTAAACTATAGTCCGGCCCTCCAACGGTCTGAGGGACAGTGAATCGGCCCCCTGTTTAAAAAGTTTGAGGACGCCTGCTCTAAAGCCTAGTTAACAGAGTCCAAAAGACTCACCATATATGCAGTTTATTTGGCCTACAGGTCTTTCTTCCTTTTCCTCTCTCCCAACAACAGGTCTACCCCAATTCAACTTTTTCTTCAAATTTCATTTGCATTACTTATGAAAATGAGCTATTTGTATTGCTATCGGTTTTCTAAAATTTAACCGCTACTCTTACAGTGTTTTGAAATAGGTTAGTTTACCTCTTACATGTTTACATGGGTGGAGCTGGAACATATTCTT
>CAUYRH010076633.1:0-10414 GCA_963574655.1 Perodicticus potto | reverse complement strand
GAGGGAGATAGGATTAATATAGGTGTACAGTAGGGTACTTTGACCCAACCTTAAAAACCCTAAACCTTGGCAGTGCCTATGGCTTAAAGGAGTAGGGCACTGGCCCCATATGCCAGACGTGGCGGGTTCAAACCCATCCCCAGCCAAAAACTGCCAAAAAAAAAAAAAAAAAGAAAAGACAATAAAACCGTGAACCTCTGGGGGTGCTGGGTTGGGTAGTCCCTTGAGGTCAGCAGGTCTTTCCCAGCCTGTTCAGACGCAATATCCCACCTCAACCAAGTAGAGAGGAAAGTCAAAAATAGTATAAATCAAACCAAAACAAAGAAACAGAAAACCTTAAAAGGATAAAATTGGGGGAAAAAAACTAAATAATAAAGGCAGAAGCACTAGCAAAAATGAAGTTCTAATTGTTAAAGAAGGCAACAATGGAAAATTATATTTAAACTAGAATAATGAAGAGAGAAAAGAAAAATCTAGAGGGAAAATGTTGAAATAACAGTAAAAACCCTGGCAGTGCCTGTGGCTCAGTGAGTAGGGTATTGGCCCCATATACTGAGGATGGTGGGTTCTAACATGGCCCAGCCAAACTGCAACAAAAAAATAGCCCAGTGTTGTGGTGGGTGCCTGTAGTCCCAGATTCTTGGAAGGCTGAAGCAAGAGAATGTCCTAAGCCCAAGAGCTGGAGGTTGCTGTGAGCTGTGATGCCACGGCACTCTACCAAGGGTGACAAAGTAAAACTCTGTCTCTAAAAAAATAAAAATAAAAACTAAAAATAAAGCAGTATATATATATCTTTCTGAATATTGTCTGGGCAACAGGTGATCTTCTGGGGTATGAGATGTTAATCATAATGCAGATACGGCTGTATGAGATGGAGACTGGAGGCCTCTGCTGATTTCTCAAACCCCGCAGGCTGGAGAGCCTAAATCTCTCCTTAGCCCACTTAGAAGACACTTTAAACTGCTAACCTCGGCTAAGCAGAAGATTTCCCAGGAAAGCACTTATCACTGGGATCTCTCCTGAAGTGGCTGCCCACTTATTCAGTGCACTAAAACCAGTCTCACTCTATGCCCCTGAGGGCTGAGGCTGCAAGGCAGCCCTGCTAGTGCCAAACACTGAAGGCTCCACTCTTCCCCAGCATCTCAGGCCCAGCCTTTGGCACTGCTCAGTCACTAGATCACTTGCCCAAGGTCTCCCAGCCTGAACCTCACTCTGCGACCCTGAGGGCAGAGCCTGCAGGGGCAGTTTTCCCACAATGGCTGTATGTGCAGACCACAACCAAACAATATTAGCTCCCTTCTGGCTCAGCAGCTCCGTCCAGGGCCCTAGACAGTGCCTAAAGTCATCTGCACTCCTGTCCAGGTTCTACCAAGGTAGTTCAACCAAGTACCCAAGTCCAGAAAATCAAAACAGCCCACAGGTAAGGCCTTTCCTGTTTGCAGTCTGGCTGCTGCTATAGTTAACAGCTGTGGACTGCCTCTGACCAAACAAGTGCAACCACTTGCCAGTTTTCCACTGCTTTTGTCCTCCTCTTGGGGTCCAGAAGTCTCTCGTTGCCTCCCTGTGTCACCAAACGAATATTTCTAGGCAGATCCCACCAGCCAGAGATGCCGGGAGTCTTCTCTCCCCAATCTCACTGAGCCCAGTTGCAAAGAAGCTGTTACTCGGCCACCATCTTGCTCCACCCTCTCGGGACAGTAATTCTTTTGAGACAAAGCCTCAAGCTGTTGCCCTGGGTAGAGTGCTGAGGCATCACAGCTCACAGCAACCTCCAACTCCTGGGCTTAAGCAATTCTCTTGCCTCAGCCTCACAAGTAGCTAGCACTACAGATGCCCGCCATAACTCCTGGCTATTTTTTAGTTGTAGTTGTTACTGTTGTTTGGCTGACCCGGGCTGGATTCTAAGCCACCACCTCTGGTGTATGTGATTGGTGCCTTAACTGCTTAAGCTACAGGTGTCAAGCCAGGAGAGTAACTCTTTTTTTTTTTTTTTTTTTTTTGAGACAGAGCCTCAAGCTGTCACACTGCATAGAAGGCTGTGGCATCACAGCTCACAGCAACCTCCAGCTCCTGGGCTCAAGCGAGTCTCCTGCCTCCGCCTCCCAAGTGGCTGGGACTACAGGCGCCCGCCTCAACACCCGGCCATTTTTTGGTTGCAGCCGTCATTGTTGTTTGGTGGGCCCAGGCTGGATTCGAACCCGCCAGCTCAGGTGTATGTGGCTGGCGCCTTAGCCCATTGAGCCACAGGCACCGAGCCAGGAGAGTAACTCTTTTTTTTTTTTTTTTAATTTTTTTTTTTTTCAGTTTTTGGCCAGGGCTGGGTTTGAACCCGCCACCTCTGGCATATGGGGCCGGCGCCCTACTCCTTTGAGCCACAGGCGCCGCCCGAGAGTAACTCTTAATGAAGTTCCTGATCAAGGAGAGAACAGTTCTCCCTCAATTTACATAACTCTTAATGAAGTTCCTGATCAAGGAGAGAACAGTTCTCCCTCAATTTACATAGAAGTTGCACTTCTGAAAAATTCAGTGGGTGTTGAATCCATGCAAAAGTTACTTTGTTGTATACATACAATAGGTTCGAAGCTCTCATTATTATAAATACTTTTTTTTTTTGAGACATAGTCTCACTTTGTAACCCTCTGCAGAGTGCAGTAATATCACAGCTCACAGCAACTGAAATTCTTGGGCTTAAGCAGTTCTCTTGCCTCAGCCTCCCAAGTAGCTAGGACTACAGGCACCTGCCACAATGCCCAGCTATTTTTCGATTGCAGTTGTCGTTGTTTAGCAGGCCCAGGCTGGGCTCGAACCTGCCAGCCTTGTGTATGTGGCTGGTGTCCTATTCACTGAGCTATGGGCACAAGCCTAACTAAACACTTTTTTTTTGAGACAGTCTCACTATGTCACCCTCAGTAGAGTGCTGTGACATCACAGCTCACAGCAACCTCAAACTCTTAGGTTTAAGAGATTCTCTTGCCTCAGCCTCCCAAGTAGCTGGGACTACAGGCGTTTGCCACAATGCCCGGCTATATTTTTGTTGTTGTTGTTGTTGTTGTTGTTTGGCAGGCCTGGGCTGGGTTCGAACCTGCTGGCGCCCTACCTGCTGAGCTACAAGAGCCAAGCCTGTGAACACATTTTTCACTTAGAAGTCCAAGGACCTGTTCAGAAGCTGTGAGGGGGGCAGCAGAGCATTTTGTGGTGGCCTAGGACTGTGTGTACATTCTTCTGCCTACTGTCTGCAGCCCCTCTCCCATCACCCAAGAGCCACAAATACTCCCATAGTTCACCCATTGCAGCCCTGCCCCCTGGGCTCCCAGCTCCGTGCCCTCTGAGGGACGTTAGTGAAGGTTTTTGACTTGGTTCTAAAGTAAGAAAACCCATCTTGTGAATAGGTTTTTTCCATGAACTTCACAGTATCTTTGGTGATTCTCAGTATTATAAAAGTGGTTTTACTAAGGAGAGAGGACCACTAGGCACACACAGGAGCATGAATGTTGAGATGGTGAAAACAGTGTTGGAAATTATTTCTGTGGGATGAAAGTGGATCTGGTAAACCCAAGGCAGAGCCCATTGCCTCGGGAGAGGCAGGTGGCAGGTGGATGTGTAGTGCTGTCTGGGTTCTGCCCCAGTGTTAAGGGTGCTACCCCCAGGTTGAGGGTGACTGCCCCAGCACGTGGAGTCTGCCCAGCATGAGGGAGGCAGGGGCGGGGGTGTGCAGTGCTCTGCCCAGAGGGAGGGATGCAGGTGGGGGTGCAGTGCCCTGCCCCTGGGCTCTGCCCAGAGGGAGGGATCTGGGGTGGGGGTGCAGTGCCCTGCCTCTGGGCTCTGCCCAGCCTGTGCTCTCTTCCCCAGTGTTTGTTGGCTACCTGTGTGTTGTGCTGCTCATGTTGCTGCTGCTCATCTTCTGGATCGCACCAGCCCACGGGCCCACCAACATCATGGTCTACATCAGCATCTGCTCCTTGCTGGGGAGTTTCACCGTGCCTTCCACCAAGGGCATCGGGCTGGCAGCCCAAGACATCCTGCATGACAACCCATCCAGCCGGAGGGCGCTGTGCCTGTGCCTGGTGCTCCTGGCCGTGCTGGGCTGCAGCATCATCGTGCAGTTCCGGTACATCAACAAGGCGCTCGAGTGCTTTGACTCCTCTGTGTTTGGGGCCATCTACTACGTTGTGTTCACCACACTGGTCCTGCTGGCCTCCGCCATCCTCTTCCGAGAGTGGAGCAATGTGGGGCTGGTGGACTTCTTGGGCATGGCCTGCGGGTTCACAACCGTGTCCGTGGGGATCGTCCTGATACAGGTGTTCAAAGAGTTCAATTTCAACCTGGGGGAGATGAACAAATCAAACATGAAAACAGACTAGGATGCAATGGGGGGTTGGGTAGCTCGAGGAACAGATGGTTTCCTGGCCTTACTGGAGGTGGTTTCTGCTCCTGGCTGAATGTGAAGTGGAAGAATCCTTCAATCGCTAATGTTAAGAGTTGCCTGTATAATGGGTGGGCTGGTGGCTGGGGGAGCAGGGCTCAGCCCTCCAAAGTCCTTAGTCGCCTAGTGTTGGCTGGCACCATCTCTCTCTGACAAGATGAATCTCATTTTCATTTCCATTAATCTGGAAGCTTTCATGAATACTGTTTTCTTTTAAAATATTTTAACATTATTTAAGCAGAAAAAATGTGGGCTCTTTCTGGTTAGTGTTTGCAGGAGAGTGGATATCCTTACTTAGAAGAAGCCTTTGGAAGTGAAGAAATGTCTGGATGTCTGACTCTGCACAGGAGTGGATGTGTCTGTAGTTGCGTTAGTTTGCATTAAGCATGTTTAACATTTAAGTAAGTTGTCTAATAAGAAGCATATACACTGAATTGTTTTTAATCCACTAACAAGTCGACGTTCCCACCCACTTACTCTAAGACATTTTAACAGCAGACGGAGAGAGAAGAGTTGATGTAGTGTACTGTGGGCAGGATGACTTTTCAATAGCTTAAGTCAATTTCAGTGCCTTTTATCATTTGAATTGTTCCCTTAATTTGACTATTATTGTGCATATGTTCTCTTAGATTACAATAATGCAACTTCCTTGATGACACTTTAGTATTTCAATAGTCAAGTTATAAATGTGTAAAGCAATTGGAAATAATAGTACATTTATGCATCACTTAATGACAAGTGTGTTCTGAGAGATGTCATTAGGTGATTCTGTCCTTGTGTGAACATCAGAGCATACTTAACACAAACCTGGATGTTGTAGCCTACTACACACCTTAGCCTGTTGTTTGTAAGCTACAAAACCACACAGCAGGCTATTGTACTGAATTCTGTAGGCAATCGTAACACATTGCTAAGCATTTTTGTATCTCAGCATATCTAAACACAGAAAAGGACCAGCAAAAACACTCTGATACAGTCTTATGGGATCACTACCATATATGTGGTCTGTGGTCTGTCCTTGACCCAAATGTCATTGCCACACAACATGTATTCACTAGGAAAACAGTTAAGACAAAAGGCCCATCAGAGCAAACTGACCCACCCTGCATGTAGCTTAAATGTTGTCCATTTCAAGACAGTTGATTTAAGTAGTACGAGGCATTTTATTTGTGTTCAATCTGTGTAACTGGGACCCAGTGTCAAATATGTCCACGTTCTCTTTCAGCAAGTATTTATTGCCATTCAGAGTAAATCATGTAATTTATAATAGAATTGTTAAAAGAGGGAGAGTAACTGTCTCATAGTGTGTACACTGAGGGCCTGTCACAGAGGGACAAGTTTAAGTACACACTCAGGCTTAGGCCAATTTCTACAAATTGTAATACTTAGGATGGCACCTGTGGCTCAGGGGGTAGGGCACCAGCCCCATATACCAAGGGTGGTGGTTCAAACCTGGCCCCGGCCAGCTAAAACAGCAGTGGCAACTGCAAAAAAAATAGCCGGGCATTGTGGCAGGAACCTGTAGTCCCAGCTACTTGGGGAGCTGAGGCAAGAGAATCGTTTAAGCCCAAGAGCTGTGAGCTGTGATACCATGGCACACGACTGAGGGCGACAGAGTGAGACTGTCTCAAAAAAAAAAAAAAGAAAGAAATTGTATACTTACTTTTTAAAACAGTTTCTAGCAAAAATGAAAACTGTTAATCTAGCCATATCCTTTTTTTTTTTTTTATGGCAGAGTATTCTAGAGTTTCTCACCTAACCTCTCATTGTATGTCCCAAATGCAAGGTATCATCAATTATGCCAATATTTGGCTTGAAGAAATACTTCTTCTGTCGGCAATAATCTGTGTGTATTAATTGGAACACAGCATGAAGTGAGGCCAACATTTTACTGCAATATCATGTACATCTAAATAGGGGTCACCACCAAGGGAAAAGGGAATGGGCTAAAGCAGGTTAGGTGAAGTAGAACATGAAATTTGATAAAACCCAAGTAAAGGGCCGAGCGCAGTGGCTCATGCCTGTAATCCTAGAACTCTGGGAGGCTGAGATGGGTGGATTGCCTGAGCTCAGGAGTTCCAGACCAGTCTGAACCAGAGTGAGACCCCATCTCTAAAAATAGCCAGGTGTTGTGGTGGGTGCCTGTAGTCCCAGCTACTTGGGAGGCTGAGGCAAGAGAATCGCTTAAGCCCAAGAGTTTGCGGTTGCTATGAGCTATGATGCCACAGCCCTCTACTAAGGGCGACAAAGTGAGACTCTGTCTCAAAAAAAAATAATAATACCCAATGAAAGTTAATAAGAAAAAAACTTTTTCTAGGCAAAAACAGAAACATTACTAAAGTCTCAGAGACGAATTCCCTAAAGTGTTAAAGAGACTAAATAAAATGAGACTAGTTTGACTATAGAGCAAAAAAATGCCTTTGTTGGGTGGCACCTGTGGCTCAAAGGAGTAGGACACCAGCCCCATATGCCAGAGGTGGTATGTTCAAACCCAGCCCCGGCCAAAACCTGCAAAAAAAAAAAACCTTCATAAGTTAAAAGTACAAGGGTTGTCAGTGATTTGTGAACTAAGAGCAGCAACAAAATTATTAAAACATTTTAAAAATCTTATATTAACTGATAATAAATGCTCCAAAAACCCATTACTGTTTATCAGCTCTTAAAGGTTTGTTTTTTTATCATCAGTATTTTTTAGGAATGCAGGCCTTAATTTATTAAACTGAACTTTTTACTTTTTTTTTTTGAGAGAGAGCCTCAAGCAGTCACCCTGGATAGAGTGCTGTGGCATCACAGCTCACAGCAACATCCAATTCCTGGGCTCAAGCGAGTCTCCTGCCTCTACCTCCCAAGTAGCTGGGACTACAGGCGCCCGCCACAACGCCCGGCCATTTTTTGGTTGCAGCCATCATTGTTGTTTGGCGGCCCGGGCTGGATTCGAACCCGCCAGCTCAGGTGTACGTGGCTGGCGCCTTAGCCGGTTGAGCCACAGGCGCCGAGCCACATTCTTGATAATTAATCACACGCTCCCCCCGACCCTGGGGTGCTATGAGGTTCTTCCCGAGTGCCCAGTGGACACTGAGCTCTGCCATTTACTGTTTCCTGCCCTTTTCAGGCAACATCTGTCTTGGTCACCTTTGTATCACCAGCGTCCAGCAATGTGCATGACAGGCACGTGCTCACTAAATGTCTGTAACTGACTAAGTGAACAATCCTTCTCCAAAGAGGAACTGCAGAGTTTTATTTTATTTTATTGTTTTGAGAGAGTCTCACTCTGTGCCCTGGGTAGAGTACTGTGGCATCATAGCTCACAGCAACCTCAAACTCTTGGCCTCAAGTGATCCTCTTTCCTCAGTTTTCATTTTTTAGTAGAGACGGGGTCTCACTCTTGCTCAGGCTGGTCCCGAACTCCTGAGCTCAGGCCATCCCTCCACCTTCACCTCCCAGAGTGCTGGGATTGCAGGAGCCGCTGTGCCTGGCCTACTGCAGGGATTTTAAAGGATTTTTCCATTTGATTATTTTGATCTCCATTTAGGACTAAGACAAACACATTGGAAAGATATAATCTAAAAGCAGGACTCGGCTCGGCGCCTGTGGCTCAGCGGGCTAAGGGGGGTTAGAATCAGTTTTAATTTGAACAGAGCTGGCGGGTTCGAATCCAGCCCGGGCCCGCCAAACAACAATGATGGCTGCAACCAAAAAATGCCTGGACGTTGTGGCAGGCGCCTGTAGTCCCAGCTACTTGGGAGGTGGAGGCAGGAGACTCGCTTGAGCCCAGGAATTGGGGGTTGCTGTGAGCTGTGATGTCACAGCTCTCTATCCAGGGTGACAGCTTGAGGCTCTGTCTCAAAAAATAAAATAAAATAAAAGCAGGACTCAACGGGCAACTATACTTCTTTTAGTATTGTCTTTTTATATAAACAAAGCATATCAGCCCCAAAGAGGTAAAATATCTAAAAAATCTGTTGCCTCCATAAGCAATTGGAGAAACAAACAAAAACAAAAGAATAGTAAAATACAAAATGTTTTCAGCCCACCAAGTAATAAGATAAATATACAAAATGTGGCACATCCATACAATGGACTTATTATTTAGCCATTAGAGGGATGAAATATTGAAATATGCTATAGGGTAGATTAACCTTCAGAACAGCATGCTACAGTAAAAGATGCCAGTCACAATGGCACTGCACCCCATCTACAGAGACAGAGAGCACGTGAAGGAAAGGGGCTGGGGGACGGGAGAACGGGGACTCTGACACTTTCACGCCCTGCGCTTTCTGTTTTGGACCTAGAGGATGATGGCTGCACAATGCTGTGATTGTACTAAATGCCACTGAATTGTTCACTTTAAAACTGTGATTTCTGTTACGTAAATTTTATCTCATGTGCACACATGAATACGTAAATTTTCAAAGAATATTCTTCTCACCAGGCCCCTGTGTTGTTTTCTTCTCTTCCACCCAATTGTAATAGGCGGAGTAGTCACCGTTGTTAGGGAGGCTGATCCAAGGTCCTATGATGCTGATGCTGGTGTCTCCGTTGTGATCGTCGCAGACCCATCGTCCTGAGAGGTAGGTCGTCCTCCGGGCTTCGGCAAGCTTGCTCACAGTACTCGAGGTCATGGCGCTGTCACTCTCGGAAGACACATCTGCAGGATCTCTAGAGACAGAAAACACAGACGGGTTTCCAGAGCTCCTGCTTTAACAAGGGCAGGCAGAACACTAGCCAGACGTGCCAGGACATCCACACGCACGTGAGCAGAGGGCGCAGCCGGAGCACACGCATGCGGAAGTGGAGAAGTGGCGCGCATGTCCTCGCTGAGGAGGACGGCCTCTACACCCCTTTAAATACTTAGATCACTTTGAGTATCCCAAAGAGCTTCTGTTTGTATGGGCTAGATTACTGATATTTATACTGTACAGGAATTAAAACTGAGAAATATCTAGTGTCCAAAGACAAAAGGGCAGCTACTTTGGCTGGCAGCTCAGTCATTCCTGTGCTTTTCTCGGAGCTAGCGGAGGTGCTCCAGCACAAGCCTGAGTGCTGCGTGCAGACTCCAGTCCTGCCCAGGGCAGCAGCCCCTACGCCCATAGCTCCCACATCCTGGGCAGCGGGGTCAACCAATGGTGGATTTGAAAATATCCAGGGAGAAAATAACAAACAGCAATATGACAAAAAAAAAAAAAATACAAATAAACGTAACAACTATTTACATAGCATTTACGTTGCATTAGGCATTACAGATAGTTTAAAGATGATTTAAAGTATAGAGCAGGCTCGGCGCCTGTGGCTCAACGGGATAAGGCACCAGCCACATACACCTGAACTGGCGGGTTCAAATCCAGCCCGGCCCGCCAAACAACCATGACGGCTGTAACCAAAAAATGGCCGGGCATTGTGGTGAGTGCCTGTAGTCCCAGCTACTTGGGAGGCGGAGGTAGGAGACTCGCTTGAGCCCAGGAATTGGAGGTTGCTGTGAGCTGTGATGCCACAGCACTCTATCCAGGGTGACAGCTTGAGGCTCTGTCTCAAAAAAAAAAAAAGTATAGAGCAGGATGTGTAGAGGTTACATGCCAAATAGAACACTACCCCAGTTTTTTTTTTTTTTGCAGTTTTTGGACGGGGCCAGGTTTGAACCCACCACCTCCAGTATATAGGGGTTGGTGCCCTACTCCTTGAGCCACAGGCACTGCCCAGAACACTACCCCATTTTACTTAAAAGACTTTAGCATCCTCAGAGTTTGGTGTCTGCAGGGGTCCTGGGACAATTGTATATTAAAAAGATATGTACTCAAGGGTCAAGGTTTTTACCACTTCATCAAGGATATTCTTTTTCTTTTTCTTTTTTTTTTTTTTTGAGACAGAGCCTCAAGCTGTCACCCTGGATAGAGTGCTGTGGCATCACAGCTCACAGCAACCTCCAATTCCTAGGCTCAAGCGAGTCTCTTGCCTCCGCCTCCCAAGTAGCTAGGACTACAGGCGCCCGCCACA
>CAUYRH010076631.1:0-24080 GCA_963574655.1 Perodicticus potto | reverse complement strand
CTCCACCACACTTACCAATTATCTCAATAAATGTTAATGGCTTGAATTCCCACTGAAGAGGAAATTAAACAATCTTAGACTGGCTGATTGGATAAAAAACAAGCCATCCATTTACTGTCTGCAGGAAACACACCTAGCCTCGAAAGACAAATTAAAACTCAAAATTAAGAGTTGGAAGACAATTTTTCAGGCAAACAGAATTCAAAAGAAAAGAGGGGTTGCAATCTTATTTTCAGAGACAAGTGGATTTAAAGAAACTAACATCAAAAAAGATAAAGATGGACACTTCATATTGGTGAAGAGAAAAATACAAGAAGACATTTCTATTCTAAATATTTATGCACCCAACTTAAATGCTCCCAGATTCTTGAAACAGACCTTAATTAGTTTGACCAATATGATATCCTATATCACCATAATAACAAGGGACTTCAACACTCTTGTTACAGACCTGGACAGATCCTGTAAACAGAAATTAAACAAATATAAGGGACTTAAATGAGACCCTAGAACAACTGTGCTTGATAGATGCATAAAGAACATTCCATCCAAAAGCTAACAAATATACATTCTTCTCATTGCTCCATGCAACATTCTCCAAAATTGATCATATCTTAGGACTCAAAACAAACCTCAACAGAATCAAAAGAATTGAAATTTTACCTTTTATCTTCTCAGACCACAAGGCATTGAAGGTGGAACTCAACACCAACAAAAACGTTCAACCCCACACAAAGGCATGGAAATTAAACAATCATCTACTGAATGACAGTTGGATGCAGGAAGAAATAAAAGAAGAAATCATTAACTTCCTTTAGCATAACAACAATGAAAACACAAGTCACCAAAACCTGTAGGATACTGCAAAAGCAATCCTGAGAGGAAAATTTATTGCTTTAAATGCCTATATCCAAAAAAACAGAAAGAGAATGCATCAACAAACTCACAAGCTACCTTTTGGAACTGGAAAAAGAAGAACAATATAAGCCTAGATCCAGCAGAAGAAAAGAAATATCCAAAATTAAATTAAAGATTAATGAAATTGAAAACAAAAGAATCATTTAGAAAATTAATGAAACAAAAACTTGTTTTTTTTCATTAATGTGAAAGCAGTATTATATTTATGAATATAAAACAGGCCAGACTAACTAGAAATAAAAAAGAAAAATCTCTAGTAACCTCAATCAGAAATGATAAAGGGGAAATAACAACAGATGCCACAGAGATACAAGATATTATCTCTGAATACTATAAGAAACTCTATGCCCAGAAATTTGACAATGTGAATGAAATGGATCAATATTTGGAATCACACCCTCTCCCTAGACTTAGCTGGGGAGAAATAGATCTCACAAACAGACCAATTTCAAGCACTGAGATCAAAGAAACAATAAAATATCTCCCAACAAAACATACCCTGGTCCAGATGGTTTCACAACAGAATTCTATCAAAACTTCAAAGAAGATCTTTTTCCCATACTGCAGAAATTATTCCCAAAAATTGAGGAGGAAGGAATCTTCCCAACACATTCTATGAAGCAAACATCACTCTGATACCAAAACCAGGAAAAGACCCAACTAAAAATGAGAATTTCACTAATGAATATAGATGCAAAAATTCTCAACAAAATTCTAGCCAATAGATTACAGCTTAACATCAAAAAAGTCATACATCATGATCAAGTAGGTTTCCTCCCAGGGACGCAAGGCTGGTTTAACTTACACAAGTCCATAAACATTATTCACCATGTTAACAGAAGCAAAAACAAAGACCATATGATCCTTTCAATAGATGCAGAAAAAGCATTCAATAAAATCCAGTATTCTTTTCTAATTAGAACACTGAATAGTATAGGCATAAGTGGCACATTTCTGAAACTGATCAAAGCCATCTATGACAAATCCACAGCTAATATTTTACTGAATGGAGTAAAACTTAAAGCTTTTCCACTTAGAACTGGAACCAGACAAGGTTTTCATCTATTGCCACTACTATTCAACATAGCGCTGGAAGTTCTGCCAATACAATCAGGCAAGAACAGAAAATAAAGGGCATCCAAATGGAAGCGAGGAGGTCAAGCTCTCAGTCTTTGCTGACGATATGATCTTACACTTAGAGAACCCCAAAGACTCAACCACACGATTCTTGGAAGTGATCAAAAAATACAGTTATGTCTCAAGATATAAAATCAATGTCCACAAGTCCGTAGCCTTTGTATATGGCAATAACAGCCAAGATGAGAGGCTACTTAAGGACACAACCACCTTCACCATACCTTCAAAGAAAATGAAATACCTAGGAATATACCTAACAAAAGAGGTGAAGGACCTCTATAAAGAAAATTATGAAATGCTAAGAAAAGAAATAGCAGAGGATATTAACAAATGGAAGAACATACCATGTTCATGGCTGGGAAGAATCAACATTGTTAAAATGTCTATACTTCCCAAAGTGATCTACAGATTCAATGCCATTCCTATTCAAATACCAATATTGTACTTTCAAGACTTGGAAAAAAATATCCTTTCTTTTGTATGGAACCTAAAAACAAACAAACAAACAAAAAAAAAAGAACGAATTACTAAGGCAGTTCTTAGTAATAAAAACAAAGCTGGGGGCATCACCATACCAGATTTTAGGCTGTACTCAAGGCCATAGTGGTCAAAACAGCATGGTACTGGCACAAAAATACAGACACAGACATTTGGAATCAAATAGAAACCCAGGAAATGATACTTACAGCCACCTAATCTTCAATAAACCAAACAAGAACATACACTGGGGGAAAGAATCCCTATTCAATAAATGGTCTGGGAGAACTGGATATCCACATGTAAAAGACTGAAACTAGACCCACAGCTTTCTCCACTCATAAAAATTGATTCAGGATGGATAAAAGACCTAAATTTAAGGCATGAAATGATAAAAATCCTCAGAGAAAGCATAGGAAAAACACTTGAAGATATTGGCCTGGGGAAAGACTTTATGAAGAAGATTTCCTATTTTGTTTTGTTGCCACAACAACAACAAAAAAAACAAATGGGACTTAATTAAACTGAAAAGCTTCTGTACAGCTAAGGAAAAAACAACCAAAGCAAATAGACAACCTACACAATGGGAAAGGATATTTGCATATTTTGAATTAGACAAAAGCTTGATAACTGGGATCTATAGAGAACGCTAATTAATCCACATGAAAAAAGCCAACAATTCCTTATATAAATTGGCAATAGAGATGAACAGAACCTTCTCTAAAGAAAACCGATGAATGGCTAGGAAACATATGAAAAAATGCTCATCATCCCTAATTATTAGAGAAATGCAAATCAAAACCACCCTGAGATATCATGTAACCCCAGGGAGAATGGCCCATATCACAAAATCTCAAAACTACAGAAGCTGATGTGGATGTGGAGAGAAAGGAACACTTTCACACTGCTGGTGGGAATGCAAACTAATACAAACTTTTTATAGGAAGTATGGAGAATTCTCAAAGAACTCAAGCTAGGACCTCCCATTTGATCCTGCAATCCCATTACTGGGCATCTATCCAGAAGGAAAAAAATCCTTTTACCATAAGGACACTTGCACTAGACTGTTTATTGCAGGTCAATTTACAATTGCCAAAATGTGGAAACAGCCTAAATGCCCACCAACCCAGGAATGGATTAACAAACAGTGGTATATGTATACGATGGAATACTCTTCAGCCATTAAAAAAAATGGAGACTTTACAGCCTTTGTATTAACCTGGATGGAAGTGGAACACATTATTCTTAGTAAAGCTTCACAAGAATGTAGAAGCACGAATCCTATGTACTCAATTTTGACAAAAGGACAATTAATGACCTAGTACGTGGAGGGGGGTCAGGGGAAGGGGAGGCAGAGAGAGGGAAGGCAGGAGGGGGATGGGGGAAAGGAATAGCAAAGAGAAGGAAGGAGGAAGGGGTGGGGTCTCTGTGTAACACACCTTTTGGGGTAAGACACAATTATTAGAGGGACTTTACCTAACAAATGCAATCAGTGTAACCTGGGTTTTTTGTACCCTCAATGAATCCCCAACAATAAAAAAAAATTAAAAAAAAGAAATTCAGGTTGAGACCTTGCCTCATGCCCCTTAGAATCTTTGAAGGTGGGGCTCTGGATCTAAATTTCAGCAACCCACCCTAGGTGATTCCTATGCATAACAGCTTGAGAGCTACTAGAATAGTGGTCCAAGCCTTGGGGCCTCACTGGATTTGACTTTCAGACATTTTCTTACTTCCCTATACTTCACTTTATAATCAATTAACTAGAAGCAAAGAGAATCCCCACCTCCATGCATTATTGAGTGGAAAACTAAAGAAAAGTCTTTCACATGGAGCTTGGCATAGAGTAGGTACTCAGTAAACAGTTTTGAAATTTTGAGGATCAGAGTGCTTCTTCACTACCCTTGCTTAGCACCTCTCTGCCACACCACTCACTCGGCCACAGGCACTATGGCCCTGACCAATTAGGGAAGAGAAAATTGGATGTGCTTGGCTCAGTTGCTCCTTTTTTCTCTTTGGGAATGAGACTGTCCCTGAAAGAGGACAAATCTTCCAGTATTCCTCCAGGAGCAAATTCTGGAATGGCACAAGTGGTAAGGGTAGGAGCAGGAAGCCCAAGCACCCCTCATCTATACTAGCTCCCCTTCTCAGAGCTAACTTGATTGTGACTGCATAAGTTATTGCACCTAACCCCAGGTTCAGCAGTAGGAAGCTGTAATGGCATGGCCCCAAGTACTGTCACTGCTGGTGAACCACTGGGGACCTTGTGCTTCCCATTTATTCCATCCTGCACTTTTCAGATTTAGTGGTCAAAGCAGAGGGGGAACATGCCTACCAAAGGATGTAGCAAAAGAATCATTAAACTACAAGCTACAGCTGCTGCCAGGGCACTTGGGGTTTGTGCCAAGGAACTCGGCAAGAAGTGGAGTCACCACCCCTGCAAAGGAAATTGATGCTGAGCAGCAGGAGGCAGGAGGGCTTCTGTAACCAATGGGGACATGGCACCCAGGGGCCTCTCTTTGCCACTCCCCCTGACCAACTTTGATGGTAAATGAACACATTCAGCAACCACAGCCTGAGGAAATTGGTGTCCAGGATCTGGAGTCATCAGTGTCTGAGTCACACCACCTGGCAAGCCACCTAGACCAGTAGAGGTGTGTTGCTGAAGATGAGGGAGACAGCAAATGACACCTGTGGCTTCAAGACTGGATAGTGTGATAGGAGCTGCCCCAGTAACCTTTTTATTATCTCCTCCTGCCAGGGAAAGTGGCCTGCAGGAATGTTAGAGAAGCCACTTCCAGAAACTGTATGAAGGAGGCCATCCATGCAGTGGATGCTCTCATGGGCCATAGGATCCACCTTGGGGACTGAAGGATTTGTCCTCCTTCTAGTGAGGGTGCTGCTGGCTCTCAAGATCTCAACAGATCCTCAGCAAATAGCCCTCTCTGGAAATTGCCCTTGACCCAAGATTGCTGCCTCTCAAGGTCATGCCCTCTTTTCAGATGTAGCCTGAACCCAATGACTGGCCCTTAGAGAAGTATACATATTGTACATTATGGCGACCACTGCTAATAACAATGCAATGGATTCTCAAAAATAGCTGAGAGTAGATCTTAATGTGATCTCACCACACACACAAAAATTAAGAAGAATGTAACATAACACATATGTTAATTAGCTTGATTTAGTCATTCCACAACACACATGTATTTCAAAACATCATGTTGTACACAATAAATATACGCAATTTATATTTGTCAACAAAAAGATAATACCATGTAAATATAACTATGGAGAGTTGCAAATAAAAAAAAAAGAGAATTACTAAATTGAGAGGGGTGTCAGGGACTGAGAGAGGTTGCCATAAATCCTCCTCTTCCAAGGTACAATATGAAAAGATAATGTCTAAAACTAGACTATTCATAGTTGTCAGTATTAGCAATTTTTTAGTTAATAAATTTTGTAAAAGCCATAAAAATTGTAAGTAGTTTCCTTGTAGTATGTACACAGAGCTGGCAATTATTACAGTGGTCATAGCCAGGGATTGTTGTTTGTAGAAACCCCCATAGAACAATTAAGAATTTTCCATCATATATAACTTTAGTAGAAATAAAAATTAGATTGAAATGAAAAGGAAGGATAAAGACCCAGCATGCTCCAGGGAGTCAGCTGAGGTCTTTGATAACACTGCACCATCACTGAACTTTCCCTCTGCAAACCTTGCTTCCATTCCAGCCCCTCCTATGGTGTAGATCCCCAAAGAACTCCCTATGAAACATCTGTAAGCTAATCTCCATCTTAGATTTTGCTTCCTGCCAACCAGCAACAGAAACCCATTTTGCTCCCACAGTAAGCAATATCTTTCAATCTAGCCCTTAGTTGTAATTCAGATGATTTCAGCCCACATCTTCCTTACTCTCTGCCGGATTTCTCAGAATCTGGACAGGGAAGGGAGCCACTATTTATTGGCTGCTTCAGAATTCCAATGGCCGTTATAATGAAGAAATTCAGGAAAGGCCAGTGTATAGGGCATGCAAGGCACCAAAGAGTGTCACTACCATGTGCACCACCATTTACAGGGCATGAACCTTGTCAAGGGCTCCAGGTCCAGGGAAGCCAGAGATGGACACAACCACAGCAAGATGAAATTTACCTTGAGACCTTATCCTTCTGAAGCAGCCTCACTGCAGAGCACCTTTCAGCCAAAGATTAGACCAAGAGTCACTTGACAATATCAAGGGACAAGGTCTTAAATGCACCTGAAAAATCTTATCATCCTGGTCAGTCATTAGCTGTTGGGTCCAGTGAAAGGAATACAAACTTTGTCCCAGTAAGAATGATAATGTTTGATTGCCAGTTTCCCTATCACTATCTGCATGACCCTGAACAAGCCACGTAACTTTGCTAAGCCTACTTTCCTCATCTGTAAAATAGAATAAGAAGAATCTTACAGAGTTGGTGGAAGGATTAAATAAGATAATGTATGTAAAGCCTCTAGCACACAGCCTGGCTTTCAACAACTCATTGCATTACTATTTTTCACATAAGGGATTTCTAAGCTTTTCAACGTGATGAGTTGTGACTGGCTTCTCCTAGCCAATTCATTTACCTCCCACTGTGCCATTTCTAAATAGGGAGACTATTTACACTTGAGCAGAACAAAATGTAGGTTTTTCAAGCAGCTATATAGGGCAGAGAGCCATCTAATGAGCATGGCTTATTTTTATCCACCACTTTTGCATTTTAGATGTCACTATTTTAATACAGGTCAAGACTTCTGGTAAAAATGTTATTCCTGCTCACCTGCAATGGGTGATTTATATAACTGCACTTGGCCTCAAGGTCCAGAAAAGCAATGAGCTCCAAACGGAGTGAGGTGTTACAGCACAACTGAAGGTAAGGGTGTGAACAGGCAAAATTCATCCTCCCTCCTTCTGGGAACTTGAGGTCTCAGCATGGAGACTGTAGCTGTAAGTTTCCTAAAGCAAGCACTCAGGCCCCATATTGCTTTCTCATCTCCTCTGACAGCCTAAGCTTGGTTCCTTTCAATTATATGCATGAAAAATTGCATTTAAACTAGTAAACCCTCTTCCCCAATGCAGTCTTAAATTATTCAAAACCAAAGTAATGATCCTTTAAATAGTATCAGAGATTCACCTCCCTTTGCTACCATGTCCTTACCTCTAAAACTAAGAATGAACATCACTACCAAGAGGCACTAGTTTCTTTCTTTTTTTTTTTTTTTTATTAAATCATAGCTGTGTACATTAGTGCAATCATGGGGTAGTTTCTAATGAAATTAGCTAACTGTAAGTCTTATGGCAATTAACTGATTAGTTATGCTAGCTAGGACCAAAAGGCATCTCCTGGACACCAAAGTAAAATCCAGAATCTCTAAAAGTCACGTCAGCTGACAGTTTAACCCAGGGCCCGGGGCATAGTTCAGAACACGGGCTCTGAAGCTGGACTGACTAGTTGGTTCCCACTTACTGGCCTTGTCATCTCACATTGCTGACTTCAGTTTCCTCACCTGAAATTATGAGGAACATGTTGGCCCCTTGACTATAGGATTATTGTGAGGTTTAGTAAACTAATCCAAGTGAGGTACTTAGCATGCTGACAAGTGTGTGGAAATCGTTAGTGTAATTAAAACCATTCAGTGTTTTAAGAAACTGTTCCTGTTCAAGATAAAATTTAAATTACTCCAAGGAGATTTGGCCCCTTGAAAAGTAAGCTCTGTTAGCAGAAAGTCAGTCTTGTTAACTGTTACAAATTGTGCCTGACACATCTTGCAGAAGCCATGAGATTTGTGGATAATTTCATTTGCCTAAGGATGGGAAAGATGGAGTCTGTGGGTCCGTCCACTTTATCAAGGGCTGTTTTCCCTCTCTGAGATAATTGGACATAAGAGTGGATTCATTTGCTGCGTGGTCATCTTCTTTATGCCAATGGTCCTGGCTTCAGACTTTACTCATTCTCCCCTTTGGGGGTGAGGTTTTTTTTTTTCTTTGTCCCCACAGGGTGCTCCAGGCCTGATATGTAACATAGAGGTCCACAGAAGTTCCAGTTCTGACCAGGATTATCTTCCGACCAACTAGATCATGTGCTCTCGGGTAAACTCTCTCTTAGCTTCAGTGATCCCTGGGACTGCCATCTCCCATCTGGAAGAGTCCCAGTCCCCTTATCTGGACAGTGTTGGAGGGGACTGTGCCAGAACCCAGGCCCAGGTGAGCAGAACAAAGCTGACGCGTATCCAGGAGAGGTGCTCTTGGTCCCTGTTTGCCAAAGATGGTCAGCTACCCTAGGGAAGCCTGGAGGTCCCTCATAGGGGGGGCCTCTGCCAGGTGTCAGCTCATGTCAGAACAGGGAATAGCCCAACAGGGCTAGCCCCAAATCTTCTGACTGTGTTGTAACAGCTCTTTGATTTATTCAGAAATCTTCAGAGAAAACAGTGCAGTCACCAATGTCTCACTGCGTAAGAGCTTTAATGTACTTAAGGGTTATTTTTATCTGATCCTTTTGTTTTCTCCAGATTGAACAATACCAATCCCTTCTGGATGGGCTTTTGTGGTATTTCCTGTCACTGTCCTCTGATCCTGCCTCACCATAGCCCTGGCCCTTTGGTTTAGAACCAGAGAAATGAGAGCCCCAAGGGTTTGGTTCCTCCTCTGCGTCAAAGTTTCATCTTAGAATCCAGGAGGGAGCATGGGCTGCAGAGTCAAGACCCACGAGGGTCTAACCCGGCCTAGTCCAAACATGACTGTTAATTGAAAACATTCAGTTTAGCTCTGGACTTTCTGAGGGGCATGGAAAGGTAAAATGTACGCAGCAAAATGTCTGACTCAGTGGAATCAAGTCCGGGTGGTGGGACTTTCTCCAGAGCACCCCTCTTCTTACCACTCCATCTCTCTCCAGTGCCCTTAGAAGTCACCCCCTTCCACCTATGAACATGATTTGGGGCCAGATGTGGCCAGCCTGGTGGCTCAGCCTATAATCCTAGCATTCGGGGAGGCCGAGGCAGGTAGATTTTCTGAGCTCAGGAGTTCAAGACCAGCCTGAGCAAAAGCAAGAACTCATCTCTTAAAAAAAATAGCCAGATGTTGTGGCAGGCACCTGTAGTTCCAGCTACTTGGGAGGCTGAGGCAAGAGGACCACTTGAGCCCAAGAGTTTGAGATTGCTGTGAGCTATGATGCCATGGCACTCAACTCCAGGACAACTAAGTGAGGTTGTCTCAAAAAAAGAAAGCAGCAGCATGATCTGCATGTTACCAGAACCCTGCTCCAGTGATACCTCCCCCAAGAGCCACCCCAGCTCTCCTGCCATCCTCACCATTATCTTCTAAAAACTCCAGTGCTCCCAGAGACTATGCCACAAAATTTTGCACTTAACGACTATCTTGTTCCTCAATTGTTTCATGTTAATTCTCTATTCCCAGTGATATCTTCAGATCATTTAGGAACAAGAAGCTTATCTCTTTTATCTTACTTTTTTTTTAATTGTCACAGCACCTATCATGGTGTCAGGGAGCTAAAAGTACTCAGTAAATACTACTAGAGGATGACGAATGAATGCTGAACACACCATCCCCCAGCAGAACACCTTGCATACCAAAGCTCAATGCGTATTTGTTGAATGAATGAACGAATGAATGAATGAATGAACATTCCTCTGTCTACAACTTATCCACATTCCTCGTGTTCACTGACCCGGTTTTCTGAGAAACAAAATAAAAATATAAAAAGATGAAATGTGTCAAAAATACAATAGAGTGTGGTGAAGTCCTTGGTAGTTAAATGATTTCTCTACTACTTAAGGGGAAAACCTGGCCTCTTATCCTCTCATTTACTGCCAAGGATAACTGGGTATATATAGAAAAACACATCCACCGTTAGGCCCATCCTCTTAGATTTTTACTTGTGCCCCCTTTCAAAACTGCTTGCTTCCTCAGTTGCTGTAAAGCAAGTGAAAAGATGGAAAAATTAAATATGAAAAAACAGTAGCAGAATATTAAACTGCTAATATTCTGTGAGAAAATCTTTCAGAATACTTTTAATTATTTTAGCTGCTGTCTGCTTACTGCACAAGGAGATTTCTATTTACTAATAAAATTGACATTTAAGGCAAAGTCTTAGGCTTAACAAAATGATTGCTTACTCTAGCAGATATGCTAATCAACCTTCCTGCCATGCTTCATTTTTTCCATCTAGCTTACTATGTTGTGCCCACAGCCTCTGAACTGGGCAGCCCCTATATTATGACATGCATCTTCCTGGCCACATGTGGAAACTCAATTTGCAATGACCAGTGAGATTCTGCTTGAATAAATGTGAAATGAATGCACAGAAATTCTACCATTATAACCTTCTGTATATCACTCATTTTTATTATAAAATAGGCATACTGCATAGAATCACAACTGCTCGAGAAATGTTAGGCATTGCGAAAATGAAAATTGTAAGGTAGATTATTGTAAAATATATTATTAGCATGTATTATTATTATACCTAAAAGTATGTAAAGTTAGAGCCTAAAGTTGCCACATTAGGCCATGAGCTCTAATAGAAGGAAAGGAACGAGAAAGAAGCAGGGGTGGGAGATCGTAAGTTTCCATTTTCCCAGTCCTGGTTCCACTGGTTTTGTGCTCTCAGACATTCATAAAATGGACTCTGATACCCATCAGTAGACGCCCTGTGATAGCAAACCTCCAAGACGGCTCTCAGTGATCCTCACCCCCTAGCAACATTGCTCATGTGCAGTGTCCTCTAAATCTGGGTGATAAAATACACTGTGATTTCTCTCCCTCTTTCTCAGCTCAATCTGCAGGATGCCATACCCCATGCTGTGAAAAGAAGGCTGATGTAGGAGGAGGTGAGGCCTCCTGCTCACAGCCCTGTGAGGGGCTATCTCAGAAGCAAATCCTCTACCCCAGTCAAGCATTCCGATGCAGCCTCAGCCAACGTCTAGACCACTTCATGAGAAATCTTGAGGCAGAACCACCCAACAAAGCTACTCCCAGACTCCCAGCCCTCAGAAACTGTGAGATAATGAATTAATGTTGTTTTATGTAACTAAGTTTGGGGGTGATTTGTTACACAGCAATGGATAACTAATTCATGTCCCTTTGCTTAAAGGTGATTGAATAAATTTTACACCTTGTAGTCTATCATTTCAGGCCAACAAAAACATTAACTTAAGATGAAATGCAAACAGACCAAAAATTGTTAAATTTTTTCCTTTCCTTTTTCTGAGGTGTAGAGAAGCTAACCCTAGTTTCCAAGTATATTACTTATCTTTCTGGCAACCACTTATCTTCCTTCACTCTCACTCATCTATCTATGCCATGTCATAGCCCAGGTTTAAAAATAGAAGATACAAAGATAAATAGCACACAGTAATAAGGGAAAGAAATTTTTCTTTTCTAGCACTGCTTTTGGGAAAGGTCTTTTTTTTCCTCAGAAAACTGTATTTTGACCAACTGACCTGGGGAAGAAGTTGAGCCTCCAGGGCATGATTTGTTCAGTACAAGACAGTGAGGTACATGAGTGGTGGGAGTTAGAAGTCACATTTATTTTTGTATCTGGTAAAGAAGCACAAGAAGAGTGACAGTACTGGAGCAGAAAGGGATGAAGGTCAAAGGCTCCATGATATGACTCTTCCTGTTGCTACTCCATGCTGGTCACCTTAAGCAAAATTACTAAGACTGCAAAATAGTTGAGGCACATTGATTGGCGAGGTAGAAAGCTGTGATAGAGCAAGCCTTTGTGTCCCCATTGATGTACTAGAATAACGACTGTGCAGGCAGCCCCAATGCACAGAAGCAGAGAGTGGGAAAAGGAATAAACCTCAGGCACAAGGAAAAACCATGCCAAGGGCTTTTTCACAGAGCTATGATACAGGGCTTGAGGTTCCTTTAAATCTCTGAATACCACGGTGGTCCCAGTGAGCATCATGGACAGATGGATGGATGGATGGATGGTTGGATAGATGGATATAGAGGAATAGGTTCCAGATCCTTGCAGCAGGAATCCTCACATATATAATCCTAGCATTCTTAGAGACTAAGGCAGGTAGATTGCCTGAGCTCAAGAGTTCAAGACCAGCCTGGGTCTCGAACATTCAATGTTACACATGGGAGAAGATTTAGAAACTTTTATGAATAAACAAATGAATGAGTAAACAACATATGAATGAATAACTAGACAAATTAACTTGCAAGTACAGGCAGTCCCTGAGTTACAAACTTCCAACATACATACAACACACACTTACAAACAGGTGCTATTACAGTAAGTCCCTGAGCTATAAGCATCCAACTGATGCACAACTTGGAGTTGCAAACGGAGGCTGTTACAGGTACTAGGCAAATGTATCTATTCCAACTTACATACAAATTCAACTAAAGAACAAACCTACAAATCCTACCTCATTCATAACCCTGAGACTGCCTGCACTAATCCTCTAATATATAGTCATTCTGAAACTTATGTGTTTATTTCATAAGTTTACACATATTTGAGATTGTAGAAGATATTCTAACAGCTTAAGTATCCTTACCATGAAGCTATGCTTTACTGCTTACAAAAGACATCTTTCTTCTGGTCCACCCCACAAACATTTACGTTGTCTTCACTTTCTGCCATCCATCTAGGGGAAGATGGAGAGGATAGGAGGAGATTGCAGAACGAATGTAACCAGCTAATGCATCAATATGTCTCCAGCCTAAGCAAAGCAGGAGCTTCTACAAATGACCTTGCCCATGCAAGAAATGTTTTCTGAGTCCTTTTCTAACGTTACTCCAATATTCTGGAACGGAGCATGCCATTATTCTCTGCATATCTGAACTGCTCTTGTCATCAGCAAGATGTGAGAGTCCTCTGCCTATGAAATTCTAAATCAGCCACAAAGGCTCTGACATCTCTACACACATCAGATCCACTGGTCTGCACTGGAGTAATATGTGTCTGCCAGCTACTGCAGATTAACTCAATTTAACTGTCTTTTTGCCTAATCATACAGAATTTCAATAAAAAGGATATCATTAGAATACCAGCTATCAGCTCCAGTGCAGTCCTGGTAATTATCACCTTGTCAGACCTTGAAATCCTCCTATATTCTATGTCATAGTTCTAAGTTCATTTGAATTCATGAATTATTTGCAGAGATAATGAAACCTATCAGATTACCTTTCAACTTCATTTGAAATGAAATTAACTGGCAAGAAGACCATAATGACTTATGGGAAGACTTTCATGTCCTTAAAATAGCAAACTGATTTCCCCTCTCCTTTGCCCACTCTGCCATTCCTTCACTATTTTCTCCAATTAGCCTGCTACTTCCTTTTTTCTTCTCATTGTTAGGAAAACAGGAAACTGACAGGTCCAAATCATTTTTTTTTAAGAGCATGCATGTGTGTATGCACACGTGTGTGTGCGCATGTGTGCATGTGCATGCACGCATGTGTGTACACATTACTCATTCTGATTCAAAGGGAATGGTATTCAATATTTTCCTATTCAGTTCCCCTCTACCCACCCCTAATATCCACTACTGCTAGCAAGGTTCTAGAAACCAATACTTGAATATGAAATTAAACAAAAAAGACATTAGGATTAAATTTATTTTTTTCCTTTTCTTTCCTTCTTTCTCCTTCCAGAACATTCTCCCTCTATCCTACTACCTCCAAAACATCTTACCTCAGTGACCAATTGATATTCAAATTCAACATATCTGAGGCAAGGACTGCTATGCTCACCAGAACTCACATAGACTATATTTCCCAAGCTGTTATATGAGGGGGCATAGTCATACAAGTGAGTTCTAAGCAAAGAATAAAAATAAAAAAGGTAAACGGAAGTTTCCTGTCCAAGCCTGGCTCATTCAGAAATGTTTCCCATGATCCTCCTTGCTCTTTTCCTATCGATTGACTGAATGGAAAGAATTCCGAAGACCTTGAGGATACGGACCTACAAAATGGAAGAAGCTTGGGTCTCTGCATGAGCTCATGAAAGACTGCCTGACTAGAAACTCTTGCATTGAACTATGACATGAAGAAGCTTCTATTGTGGTCAAAGTTTGTCTGTTAACAAGGTTTGATCTCCCTGGGATAAAGGCTGGACCAATTCAACCCAAAATTCAGCCTCACCTTCAGCCAAGAAGGTGTTGGCTTTCCTAATCTCAGATGTTGAGACTGATAATGCTACACATGCATCAGAGGGTGTGAAGAGATTCATTGCTCACATAATGAGGCTTTCAGAGAGAGCAAGGAAGGCTCTCCGCAGGTTCAAATATTGCTTAAGAGAGCAAGGAGGAGTGAATAGCTCTGGCTTTTACTGTGGCTATGGGGTGGGGCCAAAATGCAGGTCCTGAAAGCAGGCCAGACTTTGAACTTCCAGCTAGCGTCAAGGAGGGGAGCATGAAAACTTCCTTATTGGCTTGCCCAGATGTAGGGCAGAAGGAGAAAGTGGAGTGATGGAGCTAGAAAGCTGTCAGTAGTCAAATATCAAAAATGGTCTGATTCCTTAGTGCAACATAGCTAGAATTCCCTTAACTTATTCAACATCAAAACCACACTATCCTCCCCTTAAATGACTTCCCTTTCTCAAGTAATAACCTCATTACCTACCAGACACAAAGCCAGAAGCATACCCTTTCACCAAGTCCCATAATTTCCATTTTGTCAAAGTAATTCTCTAAAAGTTCCTTCTTTCTTCCTCAGATCAGAAAACCATCAGAGGGGGGGCAAGGGCTCAGTCCCTGAAGTCCTTATACCTGGGTTTGGATTCTGGATGCATATCCACCCCTTCCTAGTTTGTAATCTTAGACACATATTGAATCTTCTTGGACTTCAATTTCTTCATTTATAAAATGGAAATGGTGAAAGGACCCACTCCACAGAGTCTGTGTGAGGATAAAACGAGGTGAAATTTATAAAATGCTCAGAACAATGCTTGTCACACAGTAAGTGTCACAAAAATGTTTGCAGTGGGTAGCCATCTCCTATTTGGCATCATGGCCACCCTCAGACCCCTTGTGAAGCTGAAAATAATCCAAAAGAGGACCAAGAAGTTTACCCGGCACCAGTCAGACCACTAGGTCAAAATTAAATGTAACTGGCAGAAACCAGAGGTATAGACAACAGGGTTTGGAGAAGATTCAAGGGCCAGATCTTGATACCCAACATTGATTATGGGAGTAACAAGAAAACAAAGCATATACAGTCCAGTGGTTTCTGGAAGTTCTTCGTCCACAACATCAAGGAGCTGGAAGTGCTGCTGATGTGCAACAAATCTTACTGTGCAGAGATTGCTCTCAACGTTTCCTCCAAGAACCACAAAGGCATTGTGGAAAGAGCAGCCCAGCTGACCATCAGGGACACCAATACCAATGCCAGCCTGCACAGGGAAGTAAATGAATAGACAGCTCATGTGTGCATTTCAGTTGTGTTTAAACAAAACCATAAAAACTGCAAAAAAGTAAAAAATAAATGTTTGCAGTGTTATCTCTCACCTGGCTTTCTGCAGTAGTTTCTAACCATCTCCTAACCATGTTTATTTCCTCCAATCTAGTTTCTGATCACGTTTCTCACCATCTTTTAATGCTTCAATCAAACTCAGGCATTCTGACCCTCCCTCACATTGGCTCTGACCTCTTCACTTTGCTCCACCAGAAAGGTCACAGCAGAACTGGAGTAGCCAAAGACACGGTCAACCCCTGGCCAGAGGAGCCACAGAGAAACATCTGAAGACAACTACTAATAATATTCACACACATTAGTGAAGAAGAAGAACAAACTAGTATTCCTGAATCCAATAATAATTAATAATAATAATAATTGACTGGATTAACAAATTATGATATATGTACACTATGGAATACTATGCAGCCATAACAAAGTAGGAGACTTCACATCTGTTATGTTTACCTGGAATAAAAGAATATGTTCCATCTGGAGCATATTCTTCTTAGGAAAGTATCTCAAGAATGGAAAAAAAAAGTATTCAGAATACTCAATTCTACTATGAAATCAATATATAACCACCTACACACTCATACAAATGGCAAAACATAACTATAGTCCAGAAAGTAGAGGGTAAGAGGAGAGAGAGGGGAGGGGAGGGGGGATATGGGAGAATGGGGGGTATTTGGGGGAACCTCACCTAATGTGCATGATGTAATGGTACATTTCAAAACTATTAAGAAATGAGTATAATTGTGATGGATGTGTTAGTTCAATGTAAACATTTCACATTGTATATCAAAGCAGTACCCTGAACCCCATAAATGCATCAATGTACAAAGTTATGATTTAATAAAAAATAATTTTTAAAAAATCCTCAAAAAAATTATTATTATTATTAATATCCAATTCAATAATAATTAATATTTCTGGTAGAAATTATCAGAATAAAATAAATCTGACAATGTCTAAAGCAGCCCATGATAAAACACGTGACAGATGAATTTACTGAAAAGAACTACTTCTAATTGACAGGAATGGAAACTGAAGAATTTGATATGGAGAAGAAAATAGGAGTCCCATTGGCTAAGACATTCCAAGATAAAATTTGTCAGTGACTATACATTGTTAAAAGAATTTCTTGTTGCAAAATCTAACTTGGCAAATTTGAACTTGGTAAAATTAGTGGTTCCATAGGAAAATTCCAATGACAAAAGCTGTAATTTTTAAAAACTATAATAATAAAACTGAATCTTCATCATGGAATTTACATGAAACATAACTGATTTCAAGGAAAATAATTTTAGAAAGGTGAAAATGGAAAAATTTAGAAATGGTTTAATGTATTGTATTAAAAAATATCCAAGGAATTAAAGTGGTCTGATGGAGTTCACTCCAGAAATCTTTCTCAGTGAAAAGTTATCAAGATTGATAAAGTTCTTATTTAAGTATTTGTGTTATTAGACACAGTAAAAAATTAACCTGGGGGCTCAAAACTGTAGTGCCACAAACACCCTGTACTCCCACCCGTCAACAGCCTTTACAGCCACCCAGGTCAACCTCTTAAGGGGAAAAGCAAGAACTGGGCAGCAATTTCTCTCCCTCTTTTCCTAAAGGCCAGTTTTTTAAGCCTTTGTATCCATTAGTCTCAAATCAGAAGAAAAGTCAACCCCTTCTGTGAGTACAAAAGTAGTACTAATATCTCATATCTATACTGCATTCTCCATGAGAAATTATTACAGAAATTGATTTCATGTAAAGGATCTTATTTAATGTTCACATCATCCTTGCACAATTATGCATTAGTGTTCCCATCTCACAACTGAGTAAACTGAAATTCAGAAAGTTTAAAAAACTTGAATAATATTACACAGCTGACAAGAGGTGGAGTTAGAATTCCAGCTTAAGTCCTTCTCACTCTAAGATGAGTGAACTCATTCAATGATGAAAGATTTCACTGATCACCTGATTAACACGATACCCCCAGCTAGAAATTAAACCTGAGGAAGGGAGCAGATTATGAAGCCCAGAACTCCAAATCACCATCAATAGTCTTGGACACTGGAGTCAACTCTAAAGCCCTCAGGTCAGCCCCTATTCCTACCCCATCCCCAAGCCTCTGGCCTCTCTGGAGGGTGAGTAGGTGTGGGCAGAGGGAATATTGGGTGTCTGACTGGCCCCAGCCAGATGACATTGCCCAGCTCAGATCTTCCCTGTCCCTTAATTCCCCTTGGGACTAGGCTGACCAAAACTTCCCGAAGTTGGACATGATCAAAGAGAAACCATGTAAAGGTGATTGGGATTAAAGTTGTTCTCACTGTCCATTTACTCTGCTCTCACCCACTCCCTCCTTTCTATGGCCCTAGCTTGGAGAACTTCCAAGGGTTTCTGGGCAGAGTGGGAGCCACTGAGCCCATTTCTGTCAGAAGCATTTTGACAAGGGGGGAACCCATGACTAACTTCAGATCCTTGGAGCTATGCTGGGTTTCCTGTGTGTTACTTCCCATGAGTCAGAATCTCTCAAGCCAATAAACAACATCCATAAGGCTGGCTTTTCTCTTTTTTTGTCAAGGTTTTTCAAATTGTTAATGTGTACAAAACACAATGTAGTTTAATGTCAGTTACTCTGTGAGTCTGAAGAACCAGTTGTCCTTTTTCCTTTGGGTCTAAGAGTCATAAGTTTTAGTGATTCTGAGAAGAATGAGTCCAGAGGAGTTTTTGCAGTGGTAAACAACAATCCACTGATTCCCTGATCATGCCTTTGCCTTTTTTACTGCTACTGAAACCAACAAGATGTTCCCAGGATACAGCCTTAAAGAGGCCCTCCACCTTGCCTTAACATCTTCCATCTCACATTCCTCTCTAAGGTATTGATTCCTACCTACTGTGAGGTTATCTCTGACTTCTGCTAATTCTGAAGGTTATCCAAAATTCAAGTTCATTCAGCTTAAATTTACAATGGGCCTCATAAGGACAAAGCCAGTTCTGGAGCTATCTAAATAAATACCTGTCCTCAAAGGACTTATAATCTATGGTATTCTGAATTTAGTCCTTTCTATTTTGTGCTACATTTGAATTATGCAGATCAATTATTATTAGTGCTATTGTTCGATTTCAGCCAAGGCCTACTTTTTCCCAATACTTCTGCTACTTAGCTCCACACATAGAATCCATTCCATCCCATAGTCCACGTTCCATCCTTAGTCTTCATTGAGACCCCAGGAAGCTCTGTGTGCCCCAGTCCTGCCTCCCTCTGCCAAATCTCCATGTCTCTACTGCTGAATTTCATAGAAAGTGAAATGCATCTGCAAACCGTGTCCCTCTCCATGCTATGACTAAAGATTCCTGCTAATGGGCCAGGGATGGACAAATAATTCACACCTGTAATTCCAGCACTCTGGGAAGCTGAGGCAGGAAGATCACTTGAGCTCACGAGTTTGAGATCAGACTAAGCAAGAGCGAGACCCTGTCTCCACTAAAAATAGAAAAAACTAGCCAGGCATCTTGGCAATTGCCTATAATCCCACTGTACTCGTATTGGGTTTCTACAGTCCGAGCTACTCGGGAGGCTGAGGCAGGAGGATTGCTTGAGCCTAGGAGTTTGAGGTTGGTGTGAGCTATGCTGAGGCCATGGCACTCGTCCAGGTGACAAAGCAAGACTCTGTCTCAAAAAAAAGAAAAGAAAAGAAAAGGAAGATGGCGGCCAAGTAGCAGCTTCTATGCAGTGGGGCACAGTGAGAGTGGGGAGAGAAGACCCAGGCCTCTTTGGCCAGTGGGTTTTACCCAGAGGCTTCCCTTTGGTGATACAAGAAGTCAGTGAGAGACTTCTGGACCCCACAAGGAGGACAGAAGCAGTGGAAAACTGGCAAGTGGTAGGTGCGTTTGTTCTGTTGGAGGCTGCCTGCAGCTGTAACCACAGCAACAGTGAGATTGTAAGCAGGAAAAGCCTTACCTGTGGGCTGTTTTGGCTTTTTTGGACTTGGACACTCGATTGAACTGCCTTGGGAGATCTTGGGCCAGTGTGTCAATGACTTTGGGTGTTGTCTGGGGCCCAAGACTGAGCTGCAGAGCTGGAAAGGAGCTAACCTCGTTCAGCTGTGGGCTGCCTCTGAGTGTTGCAGTGCCGGGATTGGCCAGGAGACCTTGGACGAGTAATCTAGTGACTGAGCTGCCCAAAGGAGGGGATTGAGATGCTGGGAAAGTGCAGAGATCCAAGTGTTTGGCAGATTGACAGCCGTGGCCCTCAGGGGCATAGGGGGAGATTGGAATTGGCGCACTGGATAAGCAGGCAGCCATGCCAGGAGAGATCCCAGGTATAAGTGCTTTCCCTGGAAAGCTTCTGCTTGGCCAAGGTTCATGGCTTGGAGTGTCTTTTGAGTGGGCTGAGGAGTCATTTGGGCTTCCAAGCCTGCAGGGTCTGAGTAATCAGCAGAGGCCTCCAGTCTCCATCTTGTACTGCTGTATCAACATTGTTATTAACATATCATACCTCAGAAGATCACCTGTTGCCCAGTCAATACTTAGCAAGATATACATACCGTTTGGTTTCTTGGTTGTGGGGTTATTGTTTTTTGGGTTTTTTAAATTTCAACATTTTTCCTTGACATTTCTTTTCTTTTCTTTTTTGTTTTTTTCACCATTCTAGTTTAAATACAATCTTCCATTTTTGCCTTCTTCAACAATTAGAATTTCAGTTTTGCTAGTGTTTTTGTCCCTATTATTTTCTTTCCCCCCCTAATTTTATCCCATAAGGGTTTTTGCTTATTTGTTGTGGTTCGATTTACAGCATTTTTATCTTTCCTCTCCACCTGGTGGAGGTGGGGTATTGTGTCTGAGCTGGCTGGCAAAGAGCTGTTGACTGCAAGGGAATGACCCAACCCAGCACCCCCGGAGGTTGGGGGTGTTTAAGGTTGGGCCCTAGTACCGTACTACACACCTATATTTCTCCTGTTTCTCTCTTTCAGTGCCTCTCTTCTTTTTGTCAATATTTCCTTTTCCTCACCCCCTCTTTTGCCTTTTTTTTTTCTCTCTCTCTTCCTTAAATCTTTTTTCCCTTCTTGCTCTTCAAGCTTTTCATCCTTCTGGTCTCACACCAGAAGGACTCATTAAAACTTTAGACCACTGCTACAGCAAATAAAGAGCAAGAAGAAGTGAAAGGAAAATTAGGGTAAGGAAACAGATACAAGAAAGCACTCATGAGGAAGAATCAGCAGAAAAATCCTGGCAAAAAGAAATCCCAGGCCAGAGTAACCCCTTCTAGGGATCATGAGATAGCTACTGCAGAAGATTCCTCCTATAAAGAAATGTTAGAAATGACAGAAGGGGAATTTAAAATATGGATAATGAAAACAATAAAGGAAATTGCTGAGAAAGTGGATAATAACCAAAAGGAAATTCAATAAGACAATCAAATAAGAGATGAACAATTCGAAGAATATAAAAAGGATACAGCAGAGCTGAAGGAACTGAAGCAGTCAATTAGGGAACTTAAGGATGCAACAGAAAGTATCAACAACAGATTAGATCAGGCAGAAGAAAGAATCTCAGAGGTAGAGGATAAAGCTCTTGAGATAACTCAGATAGCTAAAGAGGCAGAAAAGAAGAGAGAGAAAGCAGAACGCTCACTGACAGAATTATGGCACTTTATGAAGCGTTCGAACAGACGAGTTACAGGTATCCCTGAAGGGGAAGAAGAATGCCTCAGAGGAATAGAAGCCATTCTAGAGAATATCATGAATGAAAATTTCCCAAATATCACCAAAGATTCTGACATACTCCTTTCAGAGGGTTATCGGTCCCCTGGTTGCTTCAATTCAAATAGAACTTCTCCGAGGCACATTGTGATGAATTTATCTAAAGTCAAGACAAAAGAAAAGATTTTGCAAGCTGCCAGGAGTAAGTGCCAACTGACCTACAGGGGCAAACCTATCAGGGTGACCACAGACTTCTCTAATGAATGGTTTCAAGCTAGAAGACAATGGTCATCTATCTTTAACCTACTTAAACAGAACAATTTCCTGCCCAGAATTCTATACCCTGCTAAGCTAAGCTTTAAAGTTGATAGAGAAATCAAATCTTTTATTGATATGCAAACATTGAGGAAATTTGTCACAACAAGACCAGTTTTACAGGAAATATTTCAACCTGTCCTATACACTGACCATCACAATGGACCTTCAGCAAAGTAAACACCCAGAAATTATAGGACAGAACCTAGTTTCCCCGATGATGCAAAAGACAAACTAACCAATGGACTTTCACAAAATAAGATGAACAGAACGCTACCATGCTTATCAATTATCTCAATAAATGTCAATGGCTTTAATTCCCCACTGAAGAGGCATAGATTGGCTGATTGGATTAAAAAACACAAGCCATCTATTTGTTGTCTGCAAGAAACACACCTCACATCAAAAGACAAATTAAAACTCAGAGTTAAGGGTTGGAAGTCTATTTTTCAGGCAAATGGAACTCAGAAGAAAAGAGGGATTGCAATCTTATTCTCAGATACATGTCGATTTAAGGCAACTAAAGTCAAAAAAGATAATGATGGTCACTTCATATTGGTTAAGGGAAAAATACAAGAAGATATTTCAATTCTAAATATTTATGCACCCAATTTAAATGCTCCCAGATTCTTGAAACAGACCTTGCTTAGTCTGAGAAATACTATATCCTATACCACCATAATAACAGGGAACTTTTACACCCCCCTCTCAGAGCTGGACAGATCCTCTAACAGAAATTAAATAAAGATATTAGAAATTTAAATGAGACCTTAGAACAACTGTGCTTGATAGATGTATATAGAACACTCCATCCCAAAGATATAGAATATATTTTCTTCTCATCATCCCATGGAACATTCTCCAAAATTGATAATATCCTAGGACACAAAACAAACCTCAGCAGGATCAAAAGAATTGAAATTCTACCTTGCATTTTTTCAGACCATAAGGCACTAAAAGTCGAACTCAACTCCAACAAGAATGCTCAACCTCACACAAAGGCATGGAAGTTAAACAACCTTATGCTGAATGACACTTGGGTGCAGCAAGAAATAAAAAAGGAAATCATTAACTTCCTAAAGTATAACAACAATGAAGACACAAACTACCAAAACCTATGGGCTACAGCAAAAGCGTCCTGAGAGGAAAATTTATTGCTTTAGAAGCCTACATTCAAAAAACAGAAAGAGAGCATATCAACAAACTCACAAGCCACCTGATGAAATTGGAAAAAGAAGCACAATCTAAGTCTAAACTCAGCAGAAGAAAAGAAATATCCAAAATTAAATCAGAGTTTCTGTTTGAGTTTACTTTTATGGTGGGAGTTTGCGCTGGTCATTATGGAGGATAGGTCTGAGGATATCCTGGAGAGCTGGTTTGGTTATAACAAATTTTTTTAACATATGGATATCATTAAAGTATTTAATTTCTCCGTCATAAATGAAACTCAGTTTGGCTGGATAGAGGATCCTGGGTTGGGAAGTTGTTTTATTTTAGGAGGTTTATTGTGGAAGCCCACTCCAGTCAAAGATTCCATTCCTTCCACAGTAGCGCCAAAGAAGATGAAATATTTGGGAGTCTACCTAACAAAGGTAGTGAAAGATCTCTATAAAGAGAACTATGAAACTCTAAGAAAAGAAATCACTGAACATCTCAACAAATGGAAAAACATACCATGTTCATGGTTGGGAAGAATCAATATTGTCAAAATGTCCATACTTCCCAAAGCAAGATACAATTTCAATGCAATGCCTATTAAAGCTGTCATATTTAAAGACCTTGAAAAAATATTGCTTCGTTTTATATGGAATCAGAAAAAACCTCAAATAGCCAAGACATTACTTACAAATAAAAACAAAGCAGGAGGGATCACGCTACCAGACCTGAGACTGTACTATAAATCAATAGTGATCAAAGCAGCATGGTACTGGCACAAAAACAGAGAGGTAGATATTTGGAATAGGATAGAGAACCAAGAGATAAGCCCAACTTCTTACCGCTATTTGATCTTTGACAAGCCAATTAAAAACATTCAGTGGGGAAAAGACTCCCTATTTAACAAATGGTGCTGGGAAACCTGGCTGGC
>CAUYRH010076630.1:0-23565 GCA_963574655.1 Perodicticus potto | reverse complement strand
GAAAATGGGTTCCGGATTGACTTTACCAGGGCGCATTTGCTTAGGCCCCAACCCCCCGCTTTATTTTCTTAAATTTCAGCCTTTTGCTTATTATCAGCAACCCCCCCCCCCCCCCCACACACAAATCTTATAGTAGGCTGTCATGTATATATTCCTGGAGTAACTCACATGCAACTTGCAGGAACCAAGGTGAGCAAAAAGGTCCCTGTTGTCCAAATGTTGGGGATCTGTGCTATATCACTGATTGTTGCTTCTGATTGTGGAGGTGCAGACAAAGAGGTGTGGGCAGCTGTTGTTATATTCATACATACACCTCTCCCCACTATTGTAAGCCCTTCCTTCCCAGATGAAAAGACTTTCAGGAAGTTTAAGAACCAAAACCTTTTCTTTATTCCCCTTCATTTTTCTTTAATTCTTCCTTTTGGGAGCCAGATATTATTGTCTAGAACATTAAAGAGCAATTGCACATGCAGGGGAAATTAGAAAGTACCTCATATTACCTAAGGAAAGGCACAGGCTTAAAAAATACCTGAAAAGACCTTAAGTTTACACCTCAGGCTCATCCTTGACAAGGGTTAGGGTTAGACACCTTACAATAATCAAAAGAAATAAAACAAAACCCCCAAATGGTAAAAACTCTAGTAAAGGGAAAAAATCTAATTTCCAGAATTACCATAGTAGTAAATTCAAATATCCAGATTTCAACAAAAAAGATCACAAAGTATACAATGAAATAGGAAATTATGCCCCATCCAAAGGAAAAAATAAGCTAACAGAAACAGAGAGTACTTTCTAAAGACTTTGAGACAATTGTCTTAAAGATACTCAAAGAAGGCCAAGAAATCGATGTCTGAACAAAATGGAAATACTGGCTCAGCACCTGTAGCTCAGCAGCTAGGGTGCCAGCCACATATACCAGAGCTGGTGAGTTCGAATCCAGCCTGGGCCAGCCAAATAACAATGATAACTATAACCAAAAAAAAAAAATAGCCGGGCGTCTGGCAGGCGCCTGTAGTCCCAACTGTTTGGGAGGCTGAGGCAAGAGAATTGCTTAAGCCAGCAGTTCTCAACCTGTGGAGTCGCAACCCACAGGAACTGTATTAAAGGGTTGTGGCATTAAGAAGGTTGAGAACCACTGGTAAGTGATTCTTGAGGTTGCTGTGAGCTGTACACCACAGCACTCTACCCAGCACTCTACCCAGGATGACAGCTTGAGACTATTGAAAGAAAAAAAGGAAGTATCACCAAAGCGATGGAATCCCTGAAAAGAAACTAAACCCTGAAAGAAACTAAAAAGAAATTCTAAAGCTGAAAATTATAATAACAAGTGAAAAATTCACTAGACGTATTCAAAGGGAAATTTAAGAAGTTCAAAGAAAAAAATCAGAGAACTTGGAGATAGGACAATTAATTTATCAAGTCTTAGGAATGCAAAAAAAGCAAAAAAGATTGACTTGAAAAGAGCCTCAGAAACCTATAGGAAACCAATCTGTGTATTGTGGAAGTCCCAAAAGGGTAAGGGAGAGAGAAAGGGGGAGACAGATTATTTGAAAAAACAATAGTCTAATACTTCCTAGGTTTATAAAGGACATAAACATAAATATCCAGAAAGCTCAGTGAACTCCAAGTAGGATGAATACAAAAATCCACCAAGACTTAATCAAACCTTCCAAAGACAATCTTGAAAGCAGTAAGAGAGAAGTGACTTATCACATATAGAGAATCCTCAGTGTTATCAGCTGACTTCTCATCAGAAGTATTGAAGGCTGGAAGGTGGTGGGCTAATACATGTATATTCAAAGTGCCAAAAGAGAAGAAAACAATAACAAAATTGTCAGCCAAGAATCCTACACCAAGCAAGACTTTCCTTCAAAAGAGAGGGAGAAGTTGAGACATTTCCAGATAAACCTGCCCTATAAAAATGCTAAAGGGAGTCCTACAGGTTGAAATGAAAGGACACTAGACAGTAATTCAAAGCCATAAGAAGAAATAAAGATCTCAGTAAAGGTAAATACATGGGCAGTTATAAAATCTAGTGTTATTGTAACAACAGTTTATAACTCTACTTTATAGAACATTATAGGCAAGGAAGGCAAATCTCTAAAACTACATATATAAGTCTAGTAAAGGAAAAAAATCGCTTTTACTTTGTCTTTGTTTTGGGTTTTCTTTTTTTAAGAATATATGTTCAGGCTCGGTGTCTGTGGCTCAACGAGCTAGGGCACCAGCCTCGTACACCTGAGCTGGCAGGTTCGAATCCAGTGGGCCAGCCAAACAACGATGATGGCTGCAGCCAAAAAATGGCTGGGCGTTGTGATGGGCGCCTGTAGTCCCAGCTACATGGGAGGCGGAGGCAAGAGACTCACTTGAGCCCAGGAATTAGAGGTTGCTGTGAGCTGTGATGCCACGGCTCTCTACCCAGGGGGACAGCTTGAAGCTCTGTCTCAAAAAAAAAAAAAAAAGAATATATGTTCAAAGAACTACTTCTTTGAAGGAAGGTGTCCGTGGTAGTAACCTAATACTATATGGCTACATAATCCCTCCCAAAATGGTGCCATGTTAAAGGCTCAGCCATGGCCTCTGCTATGGGCAAGTTGGGTACTCACCAGGTAATACCCAGATTTGCTTTGGTGAGAGTAAGTGCATAGTCTTCATCCCTGCTGCCAAGGCTATTTTGCAAGCACCAGTGTGTCCAAGGAAAAGAGGCCAACTGACACTCATGGAATGGTTCACCCAATCATTGAGAGTCTGCTATGCAGGGGGATAATCTTAGGGTAACATTCACATGGGACACATGTAATCTTCACGCTATCCATTCTAAGAGGTTCAATAACATAATTTTTCTCTATACCTCCCTGTCAGCAGTTTTTCATTGTTTTTTTCCAAGCTTCAGTTATTCAGCTAAACCATTAGCCACTGCCCATGAATCAGCATGGATCTCAATTTCTGGTTATCACTCTGACAAAACAAATCAACAATTAGATATATTGCTGAGTTCTGCCTACTTGGAGGATTTCTATTCCTCTGTCTTTCAGACTACTCCACTGTTGGGCCATAATACTATAACAGTTCATTTTTGTTAAGTATCATGGAAAATCACTTGTAAATCCAGCTGGAGGTTTTTCTTCCTACATGAGCTAATTATAGCCTTGGTTGAGGGTTGAAGGAAAGGTAGGCATCCTAGGATTTTTAGCCATATCTTCCTACAACTTTCCCAGACTTGCTGGAGATTGATCTCAAATGTTGCTTTCTCTTGATGAGGGAGTTGGATTGCACCTTCAGTTCATAATGAGCAGCTCAGGTCACACAGTGCCCCTTGTCAAGTGTTCATTCTCTACCAACATTCAGTAGTAAGACAGAAACTGTTTTTCAAAAGGATAATAGTTTTCTTCTGAATAAGGCATGAGTTTGCTCAAAAATTATTCTATTGGTGTCTACAAAAAGCTCTATTCATAGTGATCATGTAACTTAACAACCAAGACAAGACATATTAGAGAGGAAAAAGGGAAACTTTTAATAATTATTTTGGGATGACAGGTGAGAATGTCATTGGAAACCAAGATGTATGGCACCCCTATCTGTACAGCACATCTGTTTGCCATGGACACCATCTGGACCTGCTGAGTCATCATACCCAATGGAAGAGCAACTTGCATTGCCTTCTGGATTTATAGAACCTTGTCTTGCTCTGGACCCCACCCAAAACTGGCAGCCTTACTTATTATATTATATTATTAAAATTAATTGAATGTATCAGATTTTACTTCCATCCTCATGTATGTTTTTTTTTTTTGGAGACAGAGCCTCAAGCCGTCACCCTGGATAGAGTGCTGTGGCATCACAGCTCACAGCAACCTCCAATTCCTGGGCTCAAGCGAGTCTCCTCCCTCGGCCTCCCAAGTAACTGGGACTACAGGCGCCCACCACAACGCCCGGCCATTTTTTGGTTGCAGCCGTCGTTGTTTGGCAGGCCCGGGCTGGATTTGAACCCGCTGGCTCAGGTGTACGTGGCTGGCGCCTTAGCCCGCTGAGTCACAGGCGCCGAGCCCATCCTCATGTATGTTTTAAGAATGGCCTCTTTTCTTAAACTTAGAACATTCATATGTCAATGCATTTATATAGCATCATCTTCCAGCTAAAGAAACACAACATTTTAAATCATGATGGTCAACAGGTATAGTATTTTCATTTTCTTGAACTATGTAATTCACATTAATAGCATTAAAACTAATGTCAGAGGTGGGCAGATCACCTTTGCTCATGAATTCGAGACCAGCCTGAACTAGAGTAAGACCCCATCTCTAAAAATATAGCCAGGCATTGTGGTGGATGCCTGTAGTCCTAGCTCTTGGGAGGCTGAGGCAAGAGAATTGCTTGAGCTCAAAAGTTTGAGGTTGCTGTGAGCTGTGATGCTACACCATTCTACCAGGGGCGACAAAGTAAGACTCTGTCTCAAAACAAAACAAAACTAATGTCACTTTTTAAAACCTCATATTACAGACATCTTTCTAGTTTAGAAAAGTTCCTGGGATTTCACTTTGGCATGCCCTACTGTAATAGCCCTCACTTTGTTGGTTAGTGAATAATGTGGGTATTCTGCCAGCTGTTTAGTATGTTTATTTCAATTATACATTCAGGAACAGGGAGAAACTATAAAATAGGTTTACAATTTGACTTCACTGGGTGCATTGTGAAATTCTCAGGCTAAATTTCCCTTCTTTCATTTGCTCGTCATGATCCCTCACTGTGAATGATGGACCACCATGCCTTGCATATCCCCAGAGATTAGCACCAATTTGCAGATATTGTCTAGCAGTAATCCTTACAAGGCCTAGTTTAGCATTGTTGAATGGAACTCATTGCAGTGCTGGAAAAGTTCTATATCTGCATTGTTCAGTACTGTAGCTACTAGCCATATTGAGCTATTGAGCACTTGAATTGTGGCTATTGTGATTCAGGAACTGAATTGTCAATGTTATTTAAGTTTAACTAGTTTAATTTAAATGTAAATAGTCAGGGAACTGAATGAGAGACTGTGATGGCCCCTTTGGGCAATTCAAATCATTTTTTTCTCACCAGACCAAAAATTTTTTGGTTATCTAGATCACTAATAATTCTAAATCATGTTAATTCAATTATAGAAATTGAAATTATTTGCAGCTGGTCTTCACTTTCTGCAAGGGCTGCACTATATCTAGTGTACACTTCCTTTTAGGGTTTAGTCTTTTAATGCCTGTAGAGCTTGGGCAGTCAGGCTCCCATTCTGTGGCATTCCTTGGACTCCAACTTTTGGCTCCTCTGCCCAGCTTCTCAGTCTCTCTGCCAACTCTGGAGTCAGCAGACAACCCTAGGGTTGTCTGAACTCCTTTGGAACTCCTTCTTTTTTCAAGTCTTGGCTCCATCATTCTTCACGGCTTATTAGTTTCCAGATATCTTTCAGCAGATCGTTTTTAAATGTATATTTTGTCTAGATTTTCTAGCTTATACTTAGTGAAGAGTTGGCCCACATTATTTATTCTGCAGAACCGTAAGTCTTTCCATTTATTTTGGCCAGGTGCCTAGGGACACTCAGTATGGAATCAGTTTAAATTCCTCACTGGGGATTTTTTGGACTACTCTGAGGATACAGATTTGTGATATACTTTTACAAGAGATACAGTATGCCCTCTCCTTTCCTGTTCTCTATTCACTCTAAGATAATTTTTCCCTGCCTGTGGGATAAAGGGGAAAGTGCCAATTAATTCTATGCTGAAGGCACATACCTTTAAGATTCCAGATTCCTGGGGAGTAGGGGGTTTGGGAGAGGTGTCTCTAATTAAATGTCCCACCTTACCTTCAGTGTGCTCTGGACTTTGATTCTCTCGCCCCATGATACTGTCAAGCCATAGTTAAGTTTCAACAGGATTAGCAAATACCTTTCAGGCTAAAGTGAGTTTCTGTGTTCAAATCTCTCTCTGAGTTTTTAGATTTGGCATACTCTGCTTCCCTACTTTTTTCATGTCTCTTATATATATTTAAATGATGGGATTTTTTTTCTTTTTAAGTTTTATTCATCACTCTAATTGTTTTCAGTGGAAAGCCTTGTTACATAAAGTAAGAGAAGTCTCTACTCTCCTGCACTTCCATTTCCTTATATATAAGAGGAAGAGAATAAATGTGCTCCTACCTGTATAGCAGTAATTTCTCTGTGTTGGGTCCTCGATTTCAAGTCATTGATCTCAGGGTTCAAAGAATAAAACCACGTACCACACAGACCGTGCAAGTAAATGAAAGGACAGAGCTTATTGAGTTGTTGTTGTTTTTTTGTTTTTTTTTTTAAAGAGACTGAGTTTCACTTTATCGCCCTCGATAGAGTGCCATGGCGTTGAGAGAGGATACTGGAGGAGGGTGAGGTTTTGAGAGAACAGGTCTTGTCAAGAAGAGCACAAGGATACACTTGCAGGGTCCTCTCCATGGTGACTCAGCCCTTAGGAATTTGTAAACTTAACTTCCTGGAACTTGTAAGTTTCCATGTTCTGTGAAATACTGTAGTTAGGTGGGGGCTGGAATAGCATCTCCCGCTTGATTCAAACTGGCCAATGAGAAGGGTACCTGTAGGGTGGAACTTTTTGACTGTCAATAAAAAGGGAAAGACCAAGCCAGTCAGGGAGCGTGGCCATAAGCTCCCAGCTGGTGAATAAAGCCCTTCCTCTTATAAACGTGGTGTTTGGGTGCTCTTTCTCTCCGTTGGGCCTTGTCTTCCTGCAACAGCGTCACATAGCTCACAGCAACCTCCAACTCCTGGGCTTAGGCGATTCTCTTGCCTTAGCCTCCCAAGTAGCTGGGACTATAGGCGCCCGCCACAACGCCCGGCTATTTTTCTGTTTTGCAGTTCAGCCGAGGTTGGGTTTGAACCTGCCACCTTCGGTATATGGGGCCGACGCCCTACTCGATGAGCCACAGGCGCCGCCCTGACAGAGCTTATTGAAAGATAAAAGAGATAGATAGGAGAAAGGAGAGCAGAACCTCCAGCAATGGAGGGGAACCCAAGTGGGAAGCTCATGTGGGCCTCTGTCAAGGGGTTTATATACTGCTTTTCCAATCCCGTGGGCAGGGAGTGTTGGGAATGTACAGCTGGAACATGTCACAATTACCAAAGGGCCTGTTGGCAGAAAATAATTTTAAAACTGGCTGGGGAATTCTGTTCTTGCAGTCTTTCCCTTAGGCGAGGCAAGAGGATGTGTGTTCTAGTTAAAACCACCCAGATGAGATACCGATTGGGCTGCTTTTTTCAAGACCTTGTTTGAGCCCAGAGAATGTGGCCTGGAAAGGGCCTGTTTGTGCCTACCTGGAGTCTGTGATAAGACTGATTTCTGAGCTCACCCAGGCCTAGACTGGGGGAATCCTGTATCAGTTGAAATCAGTGCTCTATGAAAGCTGTGGGTCTCCAAACAAATCATTGTTATTATTTTCTTCCTACCCATCTGTCTACACCCTGTACACTCTGTGGATTCCTCTTCTTCTGCCAGCCTCTTAAATTATAGTACTCCCTAGTTGTTCACACTCAACCTACTGTTGTTCTTAATCTTGATATTCTTTAATGGTGGTCTCGTTTCTTCTCAAGTCTTCTGAGCTCTAAGCTTATTAAACCAAAGTCATCTATGCCAAAATCTCCTCTCTCTCCCTTTCCCTGGCCTCAGAGACTGGCACTTCTCTCCATCTACTATGTAGTTTTCCAGGTTAGAACCTGGGGCATCTGGCTCAGTGCCCATAGCTCAGTGGTAACGGTACCAGCCACATGCACCAGGGCTGGTAAGTTCGAACCCGGCCCAGACCTGCTAAACAACGACAACGACAACAAAAAAATAGCCAGGCATTGTGGCAGGCACCTGTAGTCCCAGCTACTTGGGAGGCTGAGGCAATACAATTGCTTAAGCCCAAAAGTTGGAGGTTGCTGTGAGCTGTGACGCCACAGCACTCTACTGAGAGCTCACATAGTGAGGCTCTGTCTCAAAAAAAGAATCTTAGGTATCAGCCCGAATTCTGCCCTTCTGCATTCCACACATCCATTTAATCACCAGATGCTATAAATTGTACTTCCTGAATTTTTCTCAAACCCGCTCATTTCTCTTATTCTCCTGTTTGGTCTCAGTCTCCAGTGTCTCGTCTCCCAACCATCCCCCCTTACTGTCAGCTGGAGTGATCTTTCTAGAATGCACATGTGATTCTGTCACTGCCCTGCTTAAAGTCCTCCGCAGCTTCCCAGTGTCCTAAAGATAAACTTCATTAACATTGCTCACAAGGCCCAACTCTGCTTTTCCATCCTCCTTTCTTTTCTCTTTTCCATTCATGATATATCTCATCTATCCTGAACTCCTTGCGTATTCATTTCTTGCTATTATCTCTGTCCTCATGAATTAGGGCAATCTTTTTTTTTTTTTTTTTGAGACAGAGCCTCAAGCTGTCACCCTGGATAGAGTACTATGGCATCACAGCTCACAGCAACCTCCAATTCCTGGGCTCAAGCGAGTCTCTTGCCTCCACCTCCCAAGTAGCTGGGACTACGGGTGCCCGCCACAACACCCAGCCATTTTTTGGTTGCAGCTGTCATTGTTATTTGGCAGGCCTGGGCTGGATTCGAACCCGCCAGCTCAGGTGTATGTGGCTGATGCCTTAGCCCGTTGAGCCACAGGCACCGAGCCAGAGTTAGGGCAATCATATTTGACCCCCTCACTCTTTTTCTAGTTTTGAGCTGAAATCTGCTACTTTGGCTCTCCCATTAGGTCTGTTCTCTTTCTGCCTGAAACTGCAGAAATTGGCTTTTTCAGGCATGACCAGCACAGAGCACAGGGGGAATTGTTACCCTTTCTTTTAGTCACTGTATTCCTAATAATGCTATCTAAAAGAGCACTGGGTTTTTAGCAGCCACATTTTTTTTTTTTTTTTTTTTAGACAGAGTCTCACTTTTTCGCACTTGGTAGAGTACTGTGGTATCATAGCTCACAGTAACTTCAAACTCTTGGGATTAAGTGATTCTCTTGCCTCAGCCTCCCAAGTAGCTGGGACTATAGGCGCCCGCCACAGTGCTCAGCTATTTTTTAGAGACAGGCTCTCAATCTTGCTTAGGCTGGTCTCGAACCTGTGAGTTCAGGACAGTCAACCTGCCTCGGCCTCCCAGAGTGCTAGGATTACAGGAGTGAGGCACTGCACCTGACCTTGTAGCAGCCACATCTTAAGTCCTCTTTTACGTAGGCAGTCTGGTAAGCCATGTCTCTCTTATCCTGTGCATTGGCACAGTGGGTTTTCTGTATTTTAACATAGAAGCTGATCTGACATTTGTCCTTATGTAAGCACTTATTGAGTTTTATCTTGTTTGCTGCAGCCTTTGGTTCAGTCTGTGGACAGATATTTTTAGCATAATCTGAAGCCCTATAATGTAAAGTAAAAGAAATACCCTTTTACCATATAGATCAAGGATCTGGGCTCAGAGAACCTCAACACCAGCCAGAAGTCACACAGCAAGCAAAGCAGCAGCAGCACCTGCAGAAGAGCTCAAGGGTCTTGATCCTACTCTCCATGCTTCTCCTAATACGGCACATGAATTCCCATTGCTGACTCCAACCACTGCACATACTCTCAGCTTTTAAAACAGCTAGGTTAAATCGTTCAGACTTTAAATGGTATTAATTGTTTGCCAAGAGAAGGAACAATAGTCTCTTTGCCCACTTGCCCTGTCAATGGAGGCCTGTTCACTATCTATGGCGAATGTATCATGCTTTGTAAGCTTTCTTACTCTGTAAAATCTTTCTCTTCCCCAATAAACTTTGTTTCACACTTAATAAAAGAGAGAGAGAAAGAGAGAGGGAAGGAACAATAGAAATAGCATCACTTTGAGCAGCTGGGAACCTCATTTTCTACACTACTGATAGCCCATGTCACTTCAAAGTCTCCTCCCTCAAAACTGCCACAGACAGGCCTCAGTGGGAGAGCCTGATGCTTTTTTCTGAAGTCTGGCATCTGTCCTCCTCACCCATCTAATAACTGCCACTCTCTTTTAAGATACTGTTTTATAAATAAAAATGAAACTTGCCCATGCTGTAATTAGGGTAAAAAAAAAGTTTTTTTTTTCTTTGTTTTTTTTGAGACAGAGTTTCACTTATTAACCTTCGGTAGAGTGCTGTGGCATCACAGCTCACAGCAACCTCCAACTCCTTGGGCTTAGGCGATTCTCTTGCCTCAGCCTCCAAGTAGCTGGGACTAAGGTGCCCGCCACAACGCCTGGCTATTTTTTTGTTGCAGTTTGGCCGGGGCTGGATTTGAGCCCACCACCCTTGGTATATGGGGCCAGCATCTTACCCACTGAGCCACAGGCACTGCCCTTGTTTTTTTTCTTTTTTTTTTGAGACAGAGTTTCACTATGTCCCCCTTGGTAGGGTGCCGTGGCATCACAGCTCACAGCAACCTCAAACTCTTGGGCTTAAGCAATTCTCTTGCCTCAGACTCCCCAGTAGCTGGGACTACAGGTGCCCACCACAACATCTGGCTGTTTTTTGTTGTAGTTGTCCTTGTTGTTGGTTATCAGGCCCTGGGCCAGGTTCGAACCTGCCAGCCCCAGTGTATGTGGCCAGTGCCCTAACCACTGAGCTACAGGCGCCAAGCCTAGGGTAGAATTTTAAAAAGGCAAAGCAGTGCACATATAGCTTGTCACAAGAGACAGGGCAAAAATCAACTACTTCATTATGGAGGTTAAGAGGAGTTTTTTGAAGCCTTATTTCTTAGAGGTTTCATATTTCACTGGAGTAAAGATTGGCCCATCAATTATAAATCAACAGAGCTGCCATACAATGTTCTATAATTGCTCTCAGAGATTAAAAATTCGGTTTATGAAAGTTGATCCTTCCAGAAAGAGGAAAAGAGTTACCCTTGACCTTGAAATATTGTGAAGTAAAGACATCCTGGCTTCTCTGTTGAGTATCCCTGGTGTTTGGATTTTAAGCCTATTTCCCACACTGCTGCCAGGGCTCTTTCTGAAACTTTATCTAAAAAGTTTTAGTCAGAACTGTCATAGTTATAATCTTCAGAAGTCTGTCAGTGTTAGAGTAAGCAAAAAATTGGGAATTTATTATAAGAACACTGGGGAATCTCATAGCCATGCCTTAGGAACATACTGAATGTAGGTCCTATGCACTGTGGAGCATCCTGGAAGTACTGTCTCTCACCTTTCACATCTTCCCCTCTCTCTCACAAATAGGCTAACTGTATCCCTTAGGGCCCTGTCATGGAAGACATAGCTTCTCAGAGCTTCTAATTATGTGACAGTTCCAGCCACCATGAAATGGTTTGTCTCCCTGTTCACTTCCTTTCACAATGGCTAAGAATGTGGCAGATTGCCTTTCCAATCTTCATGGTTTCACTTTTCACATTGCCTTCCCCAAGCGGGTGCCATTGCCCATGTTGTAGTGTTTGTCCCACTGCATACAGTGTATTCACTTAACCGTAAGACTATAAGCACCTTAGGGATGTTCTTTTTTTCTTTGTAATCTTAGTACCTGGCTACATAAATATATGTTAAAGAAATTCATGAGTGTGAATGAACAAATGAATTAGTAATTCGTTCATTTTAAGAGAGTACACCCTCACTAAATTCATCTGTAATATATTCCTAACTAGGTGTAAATTACGGTCCTAGCTTTTGAACTCACTGCCTACATTTGTTAAGCTCACTTTCTCTAGCCCAGGCAATGGCTATCCTTATCCATTTCCCCATCCTTTAATCCACATGGGGCTTGAAGATGTGAATGTGAGAGGTGGTATGCCACAGTGGAAAGGGCCTGGATTTTTGGAGTTGAGAAGACCTAGGTTCTAGTTTGAGTTCTTTGACTTTCTAGTTATGAGACTTTAGGAGCTTGAGTTTCCTAATTGGAAAAGGAGATAAATAATACCAGTCATTTTCAGTACTACATATAAAATGCTTAGCACAATGCCAGGAGTACAGTAGGCTGTGAATAATGTTAATTTCCCTTCCTCTTGTATGTGTGTCTGTGCCTTGTATACGTGTATGCTGTATATATTTGTGCCTATATGTATATTTTGGTGTATGAGTAAGATGGAGAGTGTGAAGGGAAGAATCAAAATGTGATTTGAATCATCTGCCTGTGTTTACAATAGAGTTACCTAGACTTCATCTACTTGGGGGCACAAATTAGGTCACATTATGAGTGTCCCACTTCTTTCTGCCCACCTGTGTGGTTTAAGACATCATGCTCCTTGAATCTCACTCTTAGGTGTTTCTGGGAGGCCTCAGAGAGTTTGAGTTTAAGAAGAGACTTCTCAACTCCTTACTTGCATTTTATGAAGGCACTTGAGAAAAGAACCTCACTGCAGCCAGTGACGGTGCCTTTAATTCAGCCCACTTTACCCGACTTGGTAGCAAACCTGTGGTCTATAATAGCAGCATTATTTCCCGGTGCTCCTATGGTTATCAGCCCAAGAGGTGACACAGCATACCAAGGAGTCTGCCCTGAGCCAAACTTGTGCAGTGTTCTACCCACAGAATGCTCACTCTTACTTGGTCGTGTCTCATTTACCCTGATGTTTTCATAAGCACTACCAATCTCCTCCCACCCCAGTCTCAGTGATGTGTGTAGCATTTCTCCACACAGAAGCCAGTATGTATGGGTGGAGTTTAAGGAAGAGGAAGATGAGGAGGGAATTATACTTCTGCACATCTCAACAGGGACCACTGTTGGGCACTAGAGAAGTTCCCAGGCTGGTTAGGCTTCCCCATTGATTTCTTATCCTCCACTGCTTCCTGAAAATAATGAAGCTTGTTCCCTGCCCATGCTCATTACTCAAGATCTTTGCACTCACAGGGAGGCATCTGAAACATCACTGACAAGCAGGAGGTACATCCTGAGGTTCCCAGCGCTGGAGACACTGATGTTGGATGACAACAAACTCTCCAATCCCAGTTGTTTTGCCAGCCTAGCCGGGCTCAGGAGGTAAAGCCACAAGCCTCTCTCTGCAGGGCCTCCCTCTCTAACCCCCAGCCTTTCTGCACATTCTGAGTGCTGCTCTGAAGTCAAAAGCCTGGGTTTAAATCCCAGCTTCACCACTTATCTCTGCTGTGTGGCCATGGGTAAGTCATTTATTCCCTTTGAGCTTTAGCTCCTCTATAAAAATGGGCATCAGTCGGTAAGGCCATTTCTTATGACGTGACTAAATTAGAAGCAGTAAAGAGAAAGGAGAATGGGAGGAGATACTACCCCAAACAGGATCCTGACCCTGAGAGAAGAGACAAAAAAGAATCAGGAAAAGAAATTGAGCTGCCGAGTTCTATGTATTTAAAGAAAAGAAAACATTGGCATTTAGATGGTCAAGTTTTAGATTCCCTAGAACATTTACTTTGGATTCAGCTGCTATTTTATGCCAGACCATTTACATATTGTCTCATTTAATCTTCACAGGAAGTTTGAATGGTTAATGAATATCCCCATTTTAGAGATATGTTGATGCCCAGAGAGAATAAGTCCCTGGTTCAGGATCACACAACTAATTCCATGTTTTTTCTGTAAAGTTGTTTGGTAAATATCCCTGAGGTATCATTATTGCTGTATTCATTTTCCTTAATTGAAGACTGAAGAAGTTAAGCCTGGACCAAAACAGGATTTTCCGGATCCCGTACTTACAGCAGGTTCAGCTCCGTGATGGGTCAGGGGACTGGGTTCCAGGCAGGGGAAGTCCCCAGAAAGAGCCCCAGTCTATGCTGCAGCCCAAGTCATGGATGAATGAGATCTCAGAGGAGCAACCAGATTATACTGTACTGCCCATGAAAAAGGATGTTGACCGGACAGGTGAGTTGAGATCTCTCATTCCAGATTCTAGCCCCATAATGGAAAGAAACTTTTGAGGGTTAATTCTGAAAGTCTGTGGCTCTCTGGGGAGCTGCTGCTTTTAAGCTGAACTATTCAGTGAGATGAATATTTCAGTGACTTACCAAGTGGTTCTATCACTTAAGATGCTCTTGAAATTCAAATAAAGGTGGATACGTTTTTGTTTTGTTTTGTTTTTTATTAAATCATAGCTGTGTACCTTAATGCATTTATGGGGTACAATGTGCTAATTTTATATACAGTTTGGAATGCTTACATCAAACTGGTTAACATAGCCTTCACCTCACTTACTTACTGTGTTAAGACATTTATACTCTGCAGTTAGTAGATTTGACATGTACCCTTGCAATATGCACCATAGTGGTCCCACCAATTACCCTCCCTCCATCTAACCTCCCCCCTCCCCTCCCCTCCTCCTCTTCTTCCCTCCTTGATTCTGAGGTATAGTTGTGTTTTATCTTTCATATTTGAAGTGTGGGTGATTATATATTGGTTTCATAATAGTACTGAGTACATTGGATACTTTTTCTTCCATTCTTGAGATACTTTACTAAGAAGAATATGTTCCAGCTCCATCCATGTAAACATAAAAGAGGTAAAGTCTCCATCTTTTTTAAGGCTGCATAATATTCCATGTTATACATATACCACAATTTATTAATCCATTCATGAGTTGATGGGCACTTGAGCTTCTTGCATGACTTGGCAAATATGAATTGGGCTGCAGTAAACATTCTGGTGCAGATATCTTTGTTGTAAAGTGACTTTGGTCTTCTGGATAGACACCTAGTAGAGGAAATGCAGGATCGAACGGCAGGTCTACTTTTAGATTGATACTTTTTTTTTTTTTTTTTTTATCTCAAATAACAAGAACCTCAGAAGTCTTTCTAGAGATGGTTAATTCTGTAGTGCATTAATGTCTTCAAGGGACTTGGGTTCTTTCTGTTCTTCTCTCTGCCATTCTTAGCCTGCTTGCTTATCTGTTTAGGCTGGTTCACTTTGGCATCTCAGGATGGCTACATTTCCAAGCATCACATCCATGTGGCAACAGTCAGAGGCAAAAAGGAAAAAAATATCAACTTTATTATAAACCACAATCACTTTAGTACATGATTATATTTCTGGATTGTGTATTGGGTTTTCCACTTTATCTTTACTTTATCTAATACTATGTCATTACCATACTAAGTCTTTAGGGGTTTTTTACATTTATTTTAAATTGAAGGAAATAACTTACACAGAGTAAAATACAGAAATCTTAGGTAGAACACTACCCATATTACAGTGCAGACCTTTCCCGGTATCTTATGTGGCACCCTCACAATCAGTACATCCTCCAAGAATTACCACTATTCTGACTTCTGTCACCATAGATTTGTTTTGTTTAATTTAAAATTCATGTATCTGGAATTATACCACATGTGCTCTTTTGTGCCTGACTTACTTCATTCAATATTATGTCTTTGAGATTCATTAATTTTATTATATATATATATATATATATATATCAGTAGTTCAATCTTTTTCATTGTTATTAGTTACTCCATTTAACCATAATTTCTTTATTCTTTGTACTGTTGGTAGACATTTTGATTATTTCTAGTTTTGGACTATATAAATAAAGCTTCTGTGAGCATCTTTTTTTGTCTTTTGGTGGACATAAGCATTCATTTATTTTGTGTATAGGATTGAATTGATGGGGCATAGAATATAAAAGTATGTTTAGCATTGGTGTTGATAGATGCCTCTAAACACTTTTCTAAAGTGCTTGTACCAGTGTTCACTCCTACATTAATGTAAGAGATTTCTATTTACTCTACATTGTCACAGACACTGAGGGTCAGTCTTTTTAATTTCAGCTATTTTGGTGGGTATGTAGTGGTATTACATATCTCATTGTGGTTTTAATTTGCATCTCTCAAGCAACTAATGATATTAAGAACCTTCTCATATGTTGGTTGGTCTCTTCGTTATTCTCTTTTGAAAGTGATTATTCAAGTCTTTTGGCTATATTTACATTGGGTTGTATGTTTTGTTAAAATTCTTTATATATCCTGGACAAAAGTTCTTTGTAAATTATATGTAAATACAAAAATCTTCTGTGACTTGCTTTTTCTTTTTTTTTATTTTATTTTATTGTCTTTTATTAAATCATAGCTGTGTATAATAGTGCAATCAAGGGGTACAATGTGCTAGTTTTATATACAATCTTAACTATTTTCATCAAACCGATTAACATAGCCTTCCTGGCATTTTCTCAGTTATTATATGAAGACATTTGTATTCTGCATTTAGTAAGATTCGCCTGTACCCTTCTAAGATGCATCATAGGTGTGGCCCACCAATTACCCTCCCTCCACCCCATGACTTGCTTTTTCATATTCATGATGGATTTTGATGAACAGAAGGTTTTTGTTTTTTGTTGTTTTTTTTGAGACAAAGTCTCTCTCTTTTGCCCAAGCTAGAGTGCTGTGGCATCATAGCTCACAGGAACCTCAAACTCCTGGGTTCAAATGATCCTCTTGCCTTAGACTCCCAAGTAGCTGGGACTACAGGTGCCCACCACTACACCCCCAGCTAGTTTTTCTACTTTTAGTAGAGACAGGGTCTTACTCTTGCTCAGGCTGGTCTCAAACTCCTGAGCTCAAGCAGTCCACCTGCCTTGACCTCCCAAAGTAAGATTACAGGTATGAGCCCTGAGCCTGGCCGAATGAACAAAAGTTTTTAATAATTTTTTTTCATTGAGACAAGAGTCTCACTTTGTCTCCCTGGGTAAAATACATTGGTGTCACTATAGCTTACTGCAACTTCAAACTCCTGGGCTCAAGCGATCTTCCTACTTGAACCTTCTGAGTAGTTGGGAATATAGGAATGCACCACAATGCCTGGCTAATTTTTCTATTTTTAATAGAGATGGGATCTTGCTCTTGCCTACCCTCTGGTAAACACCATATTACTCTTTACCTCAATGGGATCCACATTTTTTTCTCCCAAAGATGAGGGAGAGAACATTTTTCTCTTTCTATGCCTGCCTTATTTCACCTAGGGACCTTTAGTTCTATCAATGTTGCTGCAACCGACAGGATTCCATTCTTTTTTATGACTGAATAATATTGCATAGTGTGTATTTTTTTTATTATTGGGGATTCATTGAGCATACAAAGAACCTGGTTATATTGATCGCATTTGTTAGATAAAGACCCTCTTATAATTGTGTCCTGCCCGTAAAAGGTGTGCCACACACCGTGACCCTCCCATCCCCTCCCTGCTTCCTCCCTCTGCTCTCCCTTCCCCCACTCCTCACTGTGTATTAGGTCATTAATTGTCCTTATATCAGAATTGAGTACATAGGATTCTTGCTTCTCTGTTCTTGTGATGCTTTACTAAGAATAATGCGTTCCACTTCCATCCAGGTTAATACAAAGGCTGTAAAGTCTCCATCCTTTTTAGTGGCTGGATAGTATTCCATAACCACAGCTTGTTAATCCATTCCTGGGTTGGTGGGCATTTAGGCTGTTTCCACATTTTGGCGATTGTGAATTGAGGTGCGATAAACAGTCTAGTGCAAGTGTCCATATGGTAAAAGAATTTTTTTTTTCTTTTGGGTAGATGCCCAGAATGGGTTTGCAGGATCAAATGGGAGATCTGGTTGTTTGAGGGTTCTCTATACTTCCTTCCAATAAGGTTGTATTAATTTGCGGTCCCACCAACAGTGAAAAAGTGTTCCCTTCTCTCTGCATCCACACCAGCATCTGCAGTTTTGAGATTGCGTTGTGTGTATTTACCACATTTTCTTTATCCACTCCATCAACCTAAATTGATTAACACTTAAGTTAATTTTGTATCTTGGCTATTATGAATAGTGCTGCAGTAAACATGAGAATGTAGTTATCTCTTTGATATACTGGTTTCCTTTCTTTGGGATATATTCCACCCAATAGGGAATGGGGTATATGATATTTCTATTTTTAATTTTTTGAGGAACCTCCATACTGTTCCATAGTGACTGTACTACTGTACATTCCCACCAACAGTGTGTAAGAATTCCCTTTTCTCTGTATCCTCACCTGCATTCATTTGTCTTTTTGATAATAGTCATTCTAACTGGGGTGAGATGAGATTTTATTGTGGTTTCGTTTTGCACTTCCCTCATGATTAGTGATGCTCAGCATTCTTTCTGTATACTTATTGGCTATTTGTATGTCTTATTTTGAGAAATGTCTATTCAGGTCTTTTGCCCATTTTTAATTCAGATTATTTGGGTTTTTCTTTCTCCTTGCTGTTGATTTGTTTGAGTTCCTTATATATTATGGTTACTAGTCCCTTATAAGATGGATAGTTTGCAGAGATATTCTCACATCCTGTAAGCTGTTCCTTCACTTCGTTGTTTCTTTTGCTGTACAGAAGCTTTTTAGCTTGATGTATTCTCATTTCTTTATTTTTGCTTTGTTGCCTGTGCTTTTGAGGTCTTACCTAAAAAAATCTTTGCCCAGACCAATGACCTATCATGTTCCCCAGTATTTTATTTTAGTAAATTCATAGGTTAAGGTATGATATGTAAGCCTTTAATCCATTTTAAGTTTATTTTTGTATATAGTGAAAGATGGGGATCTAGTTTCATTTTTCTGCATACAGATATTCAATTTTCTCAGCACCAATTATCAAACATACTGTCCTTTCTCAGTGTATGTTCTTGGCACTTTGGTCAAGGTGAGTTGACTAAAAGTATGTGAATTTATTTCTGGGTTGTCTATGCCCCATTTTCTATGTCTAGTTCTGGATATGTCTATGTCTATTGGTCTACATATCTGTTTTTATGCTAGTACTATGTTGTTTTGGTTACTATAACTTTGTAAAATAATTTGAAATTGGGTAGTGTGATGCCTCTAGCTTTGTTCCTTTTGCTCAGGATTACTTCAGCTATTTGGACTCTTTTGTGGTTCCTTATGAATTCTAGGATTATTTATTTCTGTGAAGAATGTCATTGACATTTTGATAGGGATTGCATTGAATCTGGAGATCACTTTGGGTGGTATATATATTTTAACAATATTAATCCTTCCAATCCATGAGCATGGGATAGTTTTCATTTTCTTGTGCATGTCCTCTTCAGTTTCTTTCATCAGAGTTTTATAGTTTTCCTTGTAGCAATCTTTCACTTCTTTGGTTAAATTTATTTCTAGGTGTTTGTTTTCTTTTTGCAGCTATTATAATTGGTATTGCTTTCTTGACTTCTTCTTCTTTTTCAGATTTATTGGTTAGAATATAGAAAAGCTACTGATTTTTGTATGTTGATTTTGTATCTAGCAACTTTAATTAATTTGTGAGTTCTATTAGTTTCTAGGTTTAGAATCTTTAGGTTTTTCTAAATATAAAACTATGTAATCTGAAAATAAGGATAATTTGACTTCCAGTACTGTCCAGTTTGGATGCCCTTTATTTCTTTCTCTTGACTAACTGCTCTGGCTAATGACTTCCAGTACTGTGTTGAACGAAAGTGCTGAAAATTGGCATCCTTGTCTCGTTCCAGGCTATATTGGAAAGGCTTTCAATCTTTCCCCATTCAGGATGATATTAGCTGTGGATTTATCATATATTGCCCTTATCATGTTGAACTATATCTCCTTCCCACCTTGCCTTCCTCCCTCCCTTCTTTCTTTCTACAGTCTCACTCTGTCACCCAGGCTAGAGTACCATGGCATCAGCCTAGCTCACAGCAACCTCAAACTCCTGAGCTCAAGCAATCCTCCTGCCTCAGCCTTCTAAGTACCTAGGATTATAGGCACCCACTAATTGTTCTATTTTTAGTAGAGACAGGGCCTCACTCTTGCTCAGACTGGTCTCAAACTCCTGAGCTCAAGCAATCCTTCTGCCTTAGCCTCCTAGAGTGCTAAGATTACAGGTGTGAATCACAACACTTGGCAGTATGTTCTTTCTGTACCCAATTTGTTGAGAGTTTTCATCTTATAGGGATGTTGAATTTTATCAAATACTTTCTCAGCATCTGTTAAAATGATATGATTTTTGTCCTCAATTCTGTTGATGTTATGTATCATGTTTATTGATTTGCATATGTCAAACCATCTTTGCACCCCAGGGACGAATTCTGCTTTATCAAGGTGAATGATCTTTTTAATATGTTGTTGAATTCAGTTTGCTAGTATTTTGTTGAGTATTTTTCTATCATTGTTCATCAGGGATATTGGTCTGTAGTTTTTCTGTTGTGTCCTTGTCTGGTTTTGAATCAAGGTAATAATACTGGCCTTGTAAAAAGAGTTTGGAAGTATTTCTTCTTCTTCATTTTTTGAAATAGTTGGAGTAGAATTGATATTAGTTTTTTAAGTGTTTGGTAGAATTCAGCAGTGAAGCCATTATATACTGGGCTTTTGTTTGATGAGAGACATTTTATTATTGTTTCCATCTTTTTTCTCATTATTGGGGCATTCAAGGTTTCTATTTATTCATGTTTCAATCTTAATCGGTTGTATGTGTCCGGGTATTGATCCATTTTCTCTAGGTTTTCCGATTTGTTAGAGTGTAGTTGTTCATAACAGTCTCTAATGATCTTTTGTATTTCTGTTATGTATTGTAACATTTCCTTTTTCATCTCTGATTTTACTTGAGATTTTTCTTAGTCGAGCTACAGGTTTGTTGATGTCTATCTTTTTAAAAGAAAAACAGTGTTCCATTTTGTCGATCATCTGTACTTTTTGTTTCAATTTCGTTTATTTCTGCACTTTATTATTTCTTCTACTAATTTTGGATGTGGTTTGTTCTTACTTTTCCAGTTCCTTGTGATGCATCATTACTTGTTTTATTTGGATCTTTCTATAATATTTTTTTTTTGAGACAGAGTCTTACTATGTTGCCCTCGGTAGAGTGCTGTGGTGTCAGAGCTCACAGCAACCTCAAACTCTTGGGCTTAAACGATTCTCTTGCCTCAGGCTCCCAGGTAGCTGGGAATACAGGCACCCACCATGACGCTTGGCTATTTTTTCGTTGTCATTGTCATTGATTGTTTAGCAGGCCCAGGCTGGGTTCGAACCTGCCAGCCCTGGTGTGTGTGGCTGGCACCCTAACCACTGAGCTATAGGCGCCAAGCCTATAATATTTTTTGATGTAGGTATTTATTGCTATAAACTTACCCCTTTACTACTTTTTTTCTATCTGATTTTATTTTATTTATTTTTTAAACTGATGTTTATTTTCTGCCAACTTTATTTTCATCTTATTTAAGAGCTTGTGAAGGAACAGCTTAAGACCATTCAGTGGTTGTTCCTACCCATTCAGTAGCTTGAGCAGTGGGAGCTGCAGACCAGTCTTTAGTGGCAGGATGGGCACTCCAGTCTTCAGTAGGGAACTGCTGAATAGACACAGAAGGTACCAGCATGCTTTCTGACTAGTCTACAACCTAGGTTTAAGTAGCAGTAAACTCAGGAGCTGGAACAGTCTATTCACCCCGAAATTCTTCTGTGGTCACAACTTTCTCAGAAGCAGCCTGCTCTTCCTTATCAATCTCTTCAGGATTTCTGTAGAAGCAGAGATCAGGCATGCACTCCCATGGATGTTCACGGGAGATGGTGCCACGCAGGCAGAGAACTTCCTGGGCCAGTATCTACCACATCAGACCTTCTAAGTGAGCTCCCTTTTAAGAATCTTATAGCAGGATTCATCAAGTTAGTCTGAACACAGAAAAGCCAAGTAATGTCTAAGCAGAGCAAGAAAAACAGAGAAAGGCAGGAGAAAACAGTCCATTTTCAAATGTTTCATCAATGTTCTCTATGTTTTTATGCATTAACATTATACTTATAGCAAGGATTATTATCAAACTCCCTTCATTAGGCCAGAGACTCTTGTGGTGTTAGCGAAAAACTTGCCTCTCATATTATACACTACCTACACTTCTGAGTTCATTGGCCAATCAGTTGTCTTCTTTGATTTTAATAGTTTGGGGAGGTATAAGTAGAATTACATGTATTTATTGTATAGTGGTGGAATCTGGGCTTTTGGTGTGTCCATAACCCATGTAGTATTTATTGAACTCCATAGGTAATTTTTCATCATTCACTTCACTCATCCTCTGCCCTACTCTGAGTTTCCAATGTTCATATACCACTCTGTGTGACCTTATGTAACTATAGCTTAATTCCCACTTATAAGTGAGAATGTGTGGCATTTATTTTTCAATTCCCGAGGTATTTCACTTAGGATAATGTCCCCCAGTTCCATTCAAGTTGCTGCAAAAGACATTATTTCATTCTTTCTTATTGCTGAGTAGTATTTCTTGGTATATATACATACCACATTCTCTTTATCCACTGACAAGTGCTGATGGGCACTTAGCTTGATTCCATGTCTTTGTAATTATGAACTTTGTTTACGTAGTAAAACATGTGAATGTAGGTATCTTTTTGATATAATAATCTCTTTTTTTTTGAGACAGAGCCTCAAGCTTTCACCCTGGATAGAGTGCTGTGGCATCACAGCTCACAGCAACCTCCAATTCCTGGGCTCAAGCGAGTCTCCTGCCTCTGCCTCCCAAGTAGCTGGGACTAAAGGTGCCCGCCACAACGCCCGGCCATTTTTTGGTTGCAGCCGTCATTGTTGTTTGGCGGGCTGGGCTGGATTCGAACCCGCCAGCTTAGGTGTACGTGGCTGGCGCCTTAGCCTGTTGAGCCACAGGCGCCGAGCCAGATATAATAATTTCTTTTCCTTCAGGTAGATATCTAGTAATGGGACTGCAAGATCAAATGGCACTATGTACGTGTATTCATTATTTTTATATCTTCATGTTGAAATGACACCATTATCATTATAATGACCTTCTTTGTCTCTTTTTAGTTTTTGGCTTAATATAAATTATAAATATATCTGCTCCTGCTCTTTTTGGGCTTCTATTTACATGGAATGTTTTTCTATTTCTTCACTTTCAGTCTGTGTATGTCTTTACAGGTGAAGTGAGTTTCTTGTGAACATCATATAGTTGAGTCTTATTTTTAATCCATACAGCCCCTATATGTCTTTTAATTGGAGTCCATTTACATTCAGTGTTGTTATTGATAGGTAAGCATTCATGCCATTTTGTTTGTTATTTTCTGGTTGTTTTGTAACTATCTTCTATCTTTTTTCCTTTCTTACTATCTTTCTTTGTGGTTGAGTATTTTTCCCTGGTAGTACATTTTAATTATAATTGTCTATTATTTTTGCTTTTTGGTTACCATGAGGCTTACAAAAAACTTCCTTTAATTATAACAAGTTATTTAAAACTGATACCAACTTAACTTTGATCACACACAAGAAAGAAAAGACAAATGAACTGACAAGAACCTGTACACATTAACTCCCTTCTTTTCCCGCATTCTGAATTTTTGAAGTCACTATTTTCATCTTCTTTATATTACCTATCTTTTAACAAATTGTTATAGTTATTATCATTTTTAATAGTTTTATCTTTTAGTGTTCTTAGTGCAGATTTAAGTGGTTTACACACCACAATTACTATAATATTCCATGGTATAAATATACCACAATTTATTAATCCATTCATGGGTCTATGGGCACTTGGGCTTCTTCCATGACTTGGCTATTATGAATTGAGGTCCAGTGAACAATCTGGTGCAAATATCTTTCTTACAAAGTGATTTTTTGGTCTTTTGGATACACGTCTAGTAGAGGAATTACAGGATCAAACAGC